>JAMKQA010004888.1:0-32045 GCA_024699735.1 Posidonia australis | reverse complement strand
TGTTTTCTTAAGAATTTTCTATAAATGCTAAGTTCAGAACATAACAGAGAAGTGTTGTTGAGAAAGTATAGTATGTGCTTAGTTCAGGAGAGGGCGGACCGTCGAGAGAGGGCGGACCGTCGAGGAGGCACTGCGGAGGTCGCAAGACTGTGGAGGTCGGAGGACGAAGGACGCACCGTCGAGAGAGGGGAGGCACTGTGGAGGTCGGAGGATGCACCGTCGAGAGAGGGCGGACCGTCGAGGAGGCACTGCGGAGGTCGGAGGACGGAGGACGCACCGTCGAGAGAGGGGAGGCACTGCGGAGGTCGGAGGCGCAGCGCAGGAGGAGGCGGAAATTTCACGGCTTTAGGTTAAGAAACAAAGGGGCAGAACCTGCGTCGAGGTATTTTATATCGGAATTAGCGAGGACACTAACGAGGAATGTCCTCGCTATCTACTCGCTAACTTTAAGCGAAGACATTTCCTCGCAAGCTCCTCACTATATCGCCTCGTTATATTTTTACGAGGACATATCCTCGCTAAGTCCTCGCCGCTTGTCCTCGCAAAATCTAATTTTTCTTGTAGTGAATATAAGGTTTTAGTGATGGCATTAGTAAATTGACAATAAAGTCAAAAACATAAAGAACTTTATCAAGAGTAAGTTGAGAAGAGACTCGAACAACTCCTTCCCTAGAGACATTATACTGACAACTATCAGCAATAAACAGAACAAATATCAGATAGACTAGATAAACGAGCAAACAAATCATGAGTACTTGACATGTGTGTAGAGGCCCCTAAGTCTATGATCTAGGAACGGTTCTTAAAGGCTAAAAGGACACTTGTACCTGAAGTGGTAGCATGAGAAGTAGTGGCTAAGGATTGGCTCGCTTATAACTGAAGAAATTTGTCATTGTATGTCTGAGAAATAGTAATAACATTAGAAAAAGATGGATCACCAAGAACATCCTCAATGGCAGCATAATGAGCCCAGTCAAATCAATCAAACTTGTCCCAACATTTGTCAAAGCTGTGGTTAAATCAACCACAGTGATTGCACTTGCAAGAACCACATCCTCCCGTTGAATAATGGCCTTGGCTACGTCTACAACCACGACCTCTAAAGGAAACTACCTTGAGATACTAAACTGGCATAGGGGTGGGCACCCTAATAGAGACACACAAGGCACAGGCAAACGTGCGGATAGAGATGGAACCATATTAGCACCAAGCACATGACCGTGAATCTGGGAAGCAACATTCAGACGAAGCCCAGAGAGAAACTTGGCAACAACCAAACCATCATGATATTCCTTGAGGATCTTCAGATCAGAGACAATCGACTGATGAGCATCCAGTTCATCCATAAGAGATCAAAGTGATGTATAAAACTCCTAAACAAAACGATCTCCTTGTTGAAAAGAGGAAAAAAATTCATATATTTCAAACACCCGAGATATGTTTTTCTCAAGGTCGTACGTTTCCTTCAACATATCTCATATCTTCTTAGCCGAAGTCAAGAACATGACATCTGAGGTAATATTAGGTTCCATGTTGTTAACAAGCCATGATATAATGCCACAGTCAGAGGCAAACTAATTATCATATGTAGGATCCTTTGTAGTTTGAGGAGCATCTGTGATGTGCTTCACTTTCTGATGAGCACTTAGAAACATTGTAAAAGATTTAGACCATAAAAGATAATTGTTACCATTGAGTTTGATAGTCGTTCTACCAAGATTTCACAACCATGCATCACCAGTGGTGTTGGAGGTAAATGAGGCAGCCATGGTACACACAACCATGACAAGTAACAACTACAAATACACGAACAAAGTTGGATCTTAGGAACAAGTAAAACGATCACAAGTCACACACAAACTGAACACATATGAAATATACACATACCACACAATAGCACAACCCTTTTATACCCTTTTACATAAGATAAATTGATGACATGAGCTGTGGAGCCGTTGGATTAGGTGGTCAATTGCAGGAGAAGGCTTAGCTAGAAGAGAGAAACCGATGATGCAAGAGCTAGAGGAGGCCAAAGGTGATGCTAGCAGGCCAGTAGAGGCATGCAACGTAGGAAGGAGAGCTAGAGAAGGTCGACGATGTTGTAGACAAGCTGGCACATGCGTGCGGTGCAAGAGGGAGGGCCGGAGGAGGCCGACGACACGAGAGGGAGATTCGACGCAAGCAAGCAGGCAATAAGAAGGGGTGAGGTGTTCGGCAATAATGGTTAGGGTTTTGTTATCCTTAAACCTATGCACTTGATACTATGTTGAGATTAGAGAGACTCGATTGAGTTGTCTTTTACTAAAAGGTGTAGTTACATATACACACACACACACACACACACATAGGCTATACTAAGTAATTGAATATTAAATAGATATCCATCTACCCATGTAACCCATAACACTAAATAATACTATATCTAACAACTCCTAATCTTGATTATTTCAAAACTTTTTTTTTTTTGAATTAATGTACAAAACTTAACAAATTCATCAAAAGTTTCAAGCTTATTTGCAAAGAAAAACATATAAGTAAATCTCGAGAAGTCATCTACTATAGAAAATGCATATCACTTTTCACTTAAACTCCTAGTTCTAGGACCAAACGAATCCATATGCAAAAGCTTTAGAAGAGTGTTTGTAGAGACATCATTTATTGACTTAACTGAGCTCTTAGTTAACTTTCCTTCTTAACATGCATCACACAAATGATCAATTTTATTGTTAAGTCTAAGCAATTCTCTAATCAAATCGTTTTTAAATAAGTTTGTTGATCTCTTCATATTAACATGTCCGAGTCGGTTGTGCCATAACATGATTTCCTCATTTAAGGCTAATAGACACTTTTCTTCAATAGGCATCTGTTTAGAAACACAAATCTTATAAATATTATTATGTCATAAACATTTATTAAGGACATCAAGAGAAACATTATGATCATGAACATCATCATTAAGAAGACCACAATCATCTTTACAAAATAAAATAGCAAAATCTTTATCACATAATTAATAATACTTAATAAATTATGCTTAAGCCCTTCTACTAAAATGACTCTTTCAACAAGAGGTTTAGAAGAATTACCAATATTACCACCTCCAATAATTTTATCTTTCTTATTATTAGCAAAAACAACAAATCCACCATGACTATTCTTTAATGAGTTCATGTTCTTGTGATTTCCAATCATATGTCTTGATCAATCACTATCTATGACCCATTCCCACTCACATACTTTGTCCTACATTAATCATTTTCAATATTTCTTTTGATACGCAAACTTTCTTAGGTCCATCCTTATTAGCTATAAGATATACAACATTATAGTTTGAAAAGTTAACTTTAGAAATCCATAGTTTCTTAATTTTAAGAACATTACCTTTTCTTATAGCAATAGATGTATGACTAAAAAAAATAGTATATGGATTATCCATATTTGTTATATGAGATGTTAATTAGGATCACAAAGCAACATATTTAAGTTAACTCTACAACTTGTGAATTTGCAAATAATAACATCTTGATGCATAATTTTCTTATTAAATGTAGAAGTATCATCAATTTGGTAAGCATTTAGAGATAATAGTTCATCACATCTACCATTTAAGATTTCATTGTCATGCATGAGAGATTCATTGTTAGATACATAATAATTTTTGCTTTCTATATTTGTAGAAATCTTATTTTCTAAACAAGTTATTTGTTACTTTTATATTTTATTCAAATAGCAAATATTTAAATATCTCTCATATAAATCATTAAAAGCATCATTGAATTCATTAAAAGAAAAATCACTTATTAACTCGAATATCTCAAATTTCGTGGTTATAAAGCACATATTTGCTGCTTCCTTTTCATCATTTGAGTCAATACTTGAATCATCGCAATCACTTTGATCTCATTTAGCTTTATATGCTCTGTTTTTCTTGTCATCTTTTCTTTTTGAAGTTTTCATGAAAGGAATCCTTGATTATGTGGCCAAGTTTCTTACAGTTGAAGCATGTTCTTACATATTGAATTTCTTAGTTATCATTCTTTTGAGTAGATAACTTGTGATCGTTTCGACAACGTATTTGACAAAAGAACTTTCCTTTTTTTAGAAATTTTTTGAATTTCTTTGTAATTAGAATTAATTCTTCATCTAAATCAGAGGCTTCAGAACTTGAGTTAGCCTTTAAAGCTATATTGTGCTTATTTGACTTTTGATCTTCCCATTCATTTTTTTATACCTCATATGTCATTAAACTTCCCATGAATTGTTTTAGGGTCATTGTTGATAAATCTTTTGTTTCTCCGATCACAATGGTCTTTTTCTCCCAATCATTTGTAAGTGATTGAAGAATCTTTCTAGCCTAATCAGCTTGTGTATACTCTTTTCCAAGACCTAGAAGACTATTAGTAATATCAGTGAAATGAATAGACATATCAACAATACTTTCTTTTGGTTTCATCTTAAATTGTTTATATTTGTGCACAAGTAAGTTAATATTTGTTTTTTTAACATGGCTAATACTTTTGTGCTTATCCTCTAAAGTATGCCACATTTGGTATGTAAAGGCGCAAGTAGTAATTTTAGAAAACTCAACCTTGTCTAAGGAGCAATACAAATCATTCATGGCTTTAGTGTTTAAATAGGTCCTTTTAAAAAAAAACTCATTCTAAACACTAAAATCTATAGTAGAATGAGAATACTTGTTTATCACAACATTCCAAAGTTTAAAATTTAAAGATTGCAAGTAAATCATAATTTACGCTTCCTATAATTATAATTTGATCCATCAAACAAAAGAGGCCTCATTGTAGAATGATTTTCTGTAAAGGTAAAAAAAAAATCAATGCTATCATAAGAAAGACTAATCGAAAAACAAAACGAAAATACAATAAAGAAACAAAGTTCGAATATCAATTGTAGGATCAAAAAACTCTAGAAGGAGGGATTGAATAGAATTTTATGTTGATGTATATAATTAATTGATTAAGCACTAAATATTAAAAGATTTTACCAAATTTATATAGAATTAATCACCATAGAGATCATTCACATAAAGATTTTATATTGGTTATGACTTCATTCTACTCCAGTCTCTACGCACCACCAACTTATGAAATTCTACTGTACTTTTCCTTTGAAAGGATTGAGAAAAATCCGTTTACACCTTTCACTGAATCCTTCACATGTTGAAGGATCCAAGCACACATTCTCTTATAATAAGATTAAAGATTAAAGAACAAAGATTACAAAGGAATAGAGTTTTGATGATTTAGTAAAGTTTGAAGATGACAGAGATTGTATAGAGTCTTATATCTTCTAAAGCTTTAGATACCTTTTATAGACCTGTAAAAAAAAACCCATTAAAATGAGTTATGTTGGCATTAACTGACATTTGTTCAAACTCTATGTCGGAAGAAGTTCCAATAGACATGTGCAACAAATGTTCGAAAGACCCTGACAACAAACATGACATCAACAAACATTTGGAAATCCACTGTGTGCCTCAATGAACGTCCATAGCAAACGTTCGAAAATACTCTAGTTTGAACTTCTCAAGGAGTTTCTAGTTGACAGTGTTTTTTAAATAAATATCATTTACAACCAACACTCCACTAAAATGGTAACAAATTAAAATATCTACAAACAACAAATTCAAACTATATCAACTACAATAAATATCTTAAATCACAAAATATCTAATTAATTCAAACTTTAAATTAAAATTCAATTCACTTGACATCGTCAAAATATTAATTCAAACTGTACAGTCTTGTACCTCTCGAATAACATAGCGCGATCTACTGCATTAACTTTAAGACTCATCATTTATAATGACGACAAAAATCAATCCATTCCTTGAATAATCAATTCCAAATGAAGAGGCAAATACAATAGACACGTAAGTGATTGAAAGATCACAATTTTTGTTCTATCAAACTATGTAAACTTTACAATCCTACATTTGATCACATCCACAAACCAAAACTATGTCAAACAGTGAGAAGAGCCAATATATCTTCAGAAAAGTAGAAGTTCTTTGTCAGAACCAGTCTCAATTGCCATCACCACCCTTCTCCTTCTTCTTCCCAATCCAACCAGCAACAACAGGCGTAAGAGCCACCGTGGGCGGGAACCGAATCGGAGACGCCGCCTTGTGCGCAGCATATGCCAGAGCAAAAGTCCCGACCTTTCCTCCCGTCTCATCGGCAACAATCCCAACCTAAACCAAACAAACAAAACCCCAAAAAGATTCACACTTCAGAACCTCACAATTATTGAAAGACCAATGGTACATAATTGCCGAACTCCGTTACCTTCAGGAGCAGAGCTGGAACATCAATCCCAGCATTGACAAGGAGGTAGCAGAGTGAAAAGGAGATCAAAGACAGTGTGATCGACGTAGCAAGATATGCTCCACCGTACTTGGCCAGAAGCTCCTTGGCCTGGTCCGTCTTCGACTTCTCCTTCCCTTCCTTTCCTTCCTTGGAGCTAAAAATCTGTTCTTTTCAACAACCACCGATCTCCAATCAGTCTAGAACGAAGAGAAGAATCCAAATATCCCATCTTTCCATGTTGTGTAGTGGTGATTTACCTTCCAGAGGCCGAATTCCAGCCCGTACTTCTTCGTGGCCTCCTCCGGTGAAGATGGCCGCGGTGACGTCTCTGGTTCCTTCGTTTCCTGGAGTGCTTGGACTCGTAGACGCTGGGAGGAGGAGGACGACGAGGAGGGGAGACGGAGGAGGAGGAAATTGCGTCGTCGGTGGGAACACAAGGAGAGTGGTACTGCGGCTGCTGTTGCTTGCGTTGTCACCCCCATCGTCGTCGCCGTCGACGCCATTGGGAGGAGCAAGAGGAGGAGCAGAGGATAAGAGGTGGAAGGCTGGATGATATATGGTGTTTGATATTGGGTGTATTTGATATAGGCCGTGTGTTTTGGATCGGACGATCTTTGGTGGGCCGCGTCACTATTGGGGCTTTACTTTGGTGACGTGAAGCTATCGATATGTTTGGGTGGGTGAAGAAGCATGTGAGGTGTGGAAGAGAGACAAGTAACAGCAATACGAGGCACAAGGAAGAGGAGGGAAGCGAAGTAGCAGTTTTGTTTGGAGTTTGGATATGCAGGAGAGTCTTGGATAAATGAGAAAAGAATCAAAAGATGCCATGAAAAGAAAGTCTCATGGTCAATGTATAAAATATTTGGTATCATAGTATAATCCCATTTTCAAAATAGATTATACATAAACAATCTGTCTGGTTCGATTTTTCAGGTTCATCTTTCAGTGGAATTTCTTTTTCTTTGAAAAATTCAAAAGGTCATTTATGAAAAGTGCTTTATATATAGAGAAGCAACAAATTGAGAAGCAATTCTCTTCAACACAGGATCAAAAGAAGTGCTTCTCAATTTGGAAGCAATCCTCAATTTTGTACATTGTCCCTCTCTATAACACAGGAAGCAACAAAGTGAGAAGCAATCCTCTCCAACAAATTGATTTTTGCTTTCATACTCATAGTGAACAGATTAATGTACAAAAGTAGCACAATTGTGCATGAAAATCTGGAAACAAAGAACAATGATTTCACTAATTGATACAACACATTGATTTAGTGTTTTGTTTACATGTGATTCAATCATTGTTGGTGTGGTCGCAGTCGCCTCAGATTGACACCAGCAGCACGTAGAGCTTCTTCAACTCTGTTAACCTCATGCTGCATGTCATCTTGTCTGTCTAGAGTTGGGTAAACAGGTGCTCTCGAAGGTTCCGTGGGCCGATATGGATCCACAGGCCGATATGGATCCGCAGGCCGGTGTTGTGGCGGCGTTGGCTGCAGTGGTGGTGCACTTGGTTGGACAGATGCTGATGGAGGTGGTGGTGGAGGCCTCCTGTCTCCTGGTCTTTCGGCATTCTTCATCAAATGAAAAATAGAAAACTTAGTCACAGGTGTTTTTCTCCCATCGTTAATTAAAAACTTCAACAAATTAACTGAAAAGACATGACACCAAATTTATACCAGAGTGGATGAAGATCTTGATGTGCGGGACACCACAAATTGAAGAATTTCAAAGGCCATGGATTGCCCCTTGTCTACAAAATTCTTTATGTAGAACAACAATAAGTCTACAGCTTTGCTCATTATGAACTGCAATTTCGTCTCTATATCTGATTCATGCTGTACCATGAATGGCCTTAGTAACGTTTCATACACATGAATGGCCCCCTGCAAAACAACAAATTAAATTTCTATTATGAGAAAACTGAATCAATGTGTATGTCTTGGTATTATGTTAACACAATTAGTTATCCATTATGTCATACCCTTGTTCTCGGATGCCACAAATAAACAATGAACGCAAGCTTGAATTCACCATAGAGAGGTAACCTGTAATTTTCAGTATCAGCAGACAGATATATCAGCACCTCATATGAACTAGAACATAAAATGCTCGGTAGAGATTGGTTAAGACAAGTGTTGTCCTTACCATGAAATAAACATTTCACCGAACTTTTCAATGGCTGTCATTATGGCAAGAATGACCCTGCAAGGTGAAAAGATGGTCAGAAAAATATAAATTGTATTCTTTTTCTCACATCGCAACTTTGAAGAAATCAGTAAACAAAACCATAATAGTTAAGTCTGGAGGCAGACAACACAGTGTGCATCTCATACTTCAAGTCACTTGTCCACGACAACATGGGTTAAGCTAAAAAATTGTAGTTGTTAGAAAGACGAAAAGAATCCAATTTTTTTGTTGTGAAAAAAATTATGGCAGTCTGGATATGGCTATTTCACATTATAATTCTTGTGTTTAGTGTCAGAATCTTAAAACAATAGTGCTTCATAAACAAACCATCCACGAATGCTATTATCCATATACAGTCATGGTTCAGAATAAAGAAAGAAGAACCTGATGGTGATGGTAGTAGTTCAACCAACACATACAACCCACGTCTAACAACAAAGAGAACAGATAGAGTTGAATTTTTTAGGGGCTTAACCATTCTTCTTTGTAGAATAAATTATTTAACTAATTTATAGTTCTGCACCTTATTATCGTCGTCGTCGTCATCATCATCATCATAATCATCAATCTGCACTTACAAAACCCCAACTTTTACTTCTTTTAAGACCTCTGATAATTCATAATTGATAAGTAAACCAATAATTGAGATCCAGTCTAAACTGACAAATTCACACTCTCTGCAGACACCAAATTGAAAACATGGTTTGGTTGGGTATCATCTTATAATAGCATTTTCCAAATAAGAAAGCATCCTATTATCCAATATATATGGATATGGGCATGAAGATAAAAGCAAAACCTCATTATCCATAAATATAAGTGGTTTATGGAATATACGAATCGAACCCAGCACTAGTGGACCAAACTTTCTAATAGTTGACCTATTGATACCCATTCATGTTCAAATTCCGATCTCAATGTTTCACATCAACTACAAACTAAAAAGTTCCAATCACGGTGATCTTTCGTTTGTTTCAGAAAATCACGGTGATATTTATTCTGCATGTTTTAAGACTGCCCATGGAAAGAGGCAACTGATCAAGAGTTATCAGACATAAACAGGAAAGGAAAGTACCAGTATTGACACCAAAATCTAAGTCCAATGATCTCAGTTCTGCTAGTCTCTATGGTTTTGAAGCACTCAACTGCAGGATACGCATATCCAAGCACCAACCTGTAATGTTAAATTTCTACTTCAATCCCAATCCTTGATCACAATAGAATATGCTGAAGAACAGAATCCTAAACCAACTAAAAATAAAAGAAATCCGAACAGTCAGAGATACATACAGTAAAATATTGATAACAAATTCCCCCAACATATTTATTGATCCCAAAAAAAAGAGCAACTCCACACAACCTGCAGAAAACAAAAACAAAAAAAACCCAACAACAATATACAGTCAGAAAATCATTTTCAGATGAAACTGAATTTTAGTAAGGAACAAGAAAAGAAGAACAAACTTAAGCACAAAAGATGCCATGGAATCACAGGAACTGAAAAAAAACACAAACCTCAGCAGAAGAATCCTATTGATCTCTTCTTTGGAGTAAGTAATTCCACTGTTCTTGTTCCTTCCCTCTTCTTCTGACTGGAAGTTGGAAATGAAATGTTGAGATTGAGAGACGAAGAGGAGTTTAAACGAAAATTAACAGACTACCCATTTGGATTGGGTGCAGGTCCATACATATGTAACAATCTGGTCGACGATTTGCTTACTCTAGAAGGTTATTGGTCCCGCGTTGGCCTTTACGCGGAAGGAGAGAGAGAGATGGAGAGAGAGAGGAAGAGCAGCAGTTGCTTCTGAAAGATGACTTCCTGCAGAAAATAAAAAAAGTACACGAAAAACGGATGGAAGAAGCAGAAAGCGTGCTGGATTTAGGTGACTTAATTGTTTAAAAATTGGTGAGACGTCAACTAACGATTTCGTGTGGTCCAGCCACATCCGTCAAAAAGAAAACAGTAATAAATAGAATCACGAGAAAGTTTACTATTCATTTTTCAAGTTACTTTGAAATATTTATGTAATTTGGTGTTAATTAATTTGATATCCTTGTAAAAGCTTAGATTATTGCACCTTCCATGGTATGTCCGTATTGATTTCCAAACATTAAAAAAGAAAAGAAAAGGTAGGACACATAATTACGTCCTGTGAAAAGTATTTATTGTTTTTAATTTAAAGTCAATTGTTTATTAGCAAGTTAGATTAATCTGTGTACCTGTACATGATTGCTCGTTTTTTAAGTGGAAGAGAGGTGTGCATCTTCAAACATTTCTACTTGTGTCTACAAGGTTGTGGTCAATTATCTAACCAACCATCGTTGAAAGGAAAATGTTTCTTCCCCAAGAAATTTAAAACACGTTATGGTCCCGTTGTTTTTTTCACTTTTCCTTGAATTTGACTGTTTCCATTGTTCGTCTTCCGCTTGGAAAATTTGAGGTTTTGACAGCGACACGGGCGGTTCATAAGGAAAAATTGGTATTGAATAAAAAAAACTAATGGAAAGATGGGAAGACTTCGGAATATCTGAACGGGTCCGAGTTCGAGAAAGTTAGGAGGCGAAGAAGTTATCATGGACTTAATCCTACCAGTGATCCAGTCAACTAAAGGCAACTTAGCCTTGATTCCGGAGGAATGATCATGTAATCCCAGAACTTTACCAGTAGGAGCTTTACCACAAGTGTAGGAGTTGTGACGTTGTGGTGAACTCTTAGGACCACATGATTATTTCCTGAAAAAGAATCTCATGAGATGAAATCAATTTAAACAAAGCTTGACCCGTAAACCGTAATGGTTCTTCACATGGAGATTTTTTTTTTAATCTTCCATTATCATCATGCAAGTCTTCCTGTTTCTTCGCAGGCTTCTAAAAAAAACCAAGCCCATGAGCATTTTAACCAACACAGCTATTGGCCCATGGGCCACCACCCGGTTCTGATTTCTTTCTCTTCTGTTCGTCGTGTACACGCCGCCTTTCTTGTTTCTCTCCTCCTTTTCCTTTTATTTTTTTTTAACCCTTGTCCAGTTCTCCACCTCCTCCTCCTCCTCCTCCTCGACCACTGATGGTGGTCACACTTTACCTCAAAGGAAAATTATAGTTTTAGGTTTTCGGAAGGAAGATGTTTCGAACCGCTAGAACATCACTACTTCGAAGAGTAAGTCTCCAATCGATTCTGTTCTAATGGTATTGTTCTAACGTTTCAATGCTGATGTTTTCTTCCCAACATTCAAACGTTCGCTTGGATAGTTTTCTTAGTTTGCCTCGGAAATAAACAAAGTCTGTGTTCATGTTTGGTTTTTATTCGGTTTTAACTAAAAAAAATTTGCACCTTTGTTTTCATGTGCCATTGGGGAGCTTTCATGTGTTGCAGAATACTTTCACACATCGTGCTTTCAAAATGTGGACTCCGTTTCCTGGTTGTGTTGTTACGAGTATCCTTTTTCTTGCATAGTTGTTAAGTCTTTGTTCATGAGTTTTTTCAGTTCAGTCCCACTTTTTCGTTGTCTTGGTCGAAAGGCATCTTTGCATTCTACAAGTATGATGAAATGTGCATCTTTTTTCTTATATGTTGTCTTGCATTTGTATATTTTTTTTGTTAAATTTTTTTTTTGTATACGACTTCTCTTTTTGATGGTGGAAATAAGATTTGAATGGGCTCTGTTGGTTCAGTTTGCTTTGTCCGATGGTTAAATGTATGCAAAAGATACCATTTCGGTAGCTTAGACCTCATTTCACGTTTAGTTTACAATCCTTTTATTTTTAGAACTTACTTTTATTTGTTTCAATCTTAATAGTCTCTTGATGAAGGAGCTCGCCGGAAGGGACATTCTGTTACGACTCGATGTATATCACAAGAACCTCTTTCTTCACCCAATGGAAGCTATGCAGCACGATTTCCTCCTCTTTTACATCCTCTGCCGGAGCTCAAGATCCCTCCATGCCTTCCAGATTACATGGAACGATGTCCTACTAAGATCACTACTCTTCCAAATGGTTTGAAAATTGCATCTGAAAATTGCCCGGTATATAAGTGTTCCTTTTCTTTAAATTATTTGTATGATTATGCTTGTCCTTCGTGGTTATTTTGTTGCGTTTTATCTTGGTTGTTGTGTATTTGTAGGTTCATTGGTTTGATTTACATGTTGGCTGTCTTTTTTTTCTTTGAATCCTTTGGTGGGACAGGGTCCTGCTGCTTGCATTGGACTATTTGTTGACTGTGGTTCTATCTACGAGAAGGAAGAATCAATAGGAATTTCTCATCTTCTTGAAAGGTTGTCTTTTAAAAGTACAAAAAACCGGAGCAATCTACGCATTGTACAGGAAATTGAGGCAGCAGGAGGTCATGTGGCTGCATCTGCCTCTAGAGAACAGATGGGATACACTTATGACACGTTAAAGACGCATCTTCCGAAGGCAATTGAGATACTTATTGATTGTGTCCGAAACCCAGTATTTATTGACAATGAGTTCAAGGAACAGGTGGGAGTACTAGTTTAAGTTCTTGTAGTTGGTACAAGTTCTACTGTTCAATAGGCATTTGTCTGAATTTTTAAACAAGTGATGTTGATAATGCAGGTAGATAAAGTAAAAAGAGAAATCGAGCAGGCTACAAATAATCCACAAGAGTATCTCATGGAATCACTTCACCCTACTGGTTACACGGGCTCACTGAGTAATCCACTAGTTGCTCCTTTGAGGGTGTTGGACAAAATTGATGGATCAGTTATTCAGAGGTTCTACCATGTAAGTTATGCTTTCGATTTTACTGGGAGCAAGGATGTGAATAACCGTAACAGGACTAAAAAAACACTTTGACAGGAAAATTATACTGCTGATCGCATGGTTCTAGCTGCTTATGGTGTGGACCATGAGGAGTTATTATCTATTGCAGAACCTCTGTTATATGACTTGCCTCGTGGCCTTTCTTTGGATGTGCCAAAGTCCACATATGTAGGCGGTGATTTTAGGCAGCATGAAGATGCAGAGGCAAATAATAATATTCTTTCATCTGTCTGAAATATGTCTTTCTCATGTCTTGCTTATTTGTGGGCCTTATTTGGAACATCATCTCTTACTACAGAACACTCATGTGGCATTGGCTTTCGAAGTACCAGGAGGCTGGCATCAAGATAAGGATGCAACAACTTTGATTGTCATTCAGGTAATGAAAGTATAAAGCTGTTGCCTGCTTTTGTTAGCAGTAGAAATCACATGATGTCATCCTCTTATACACTGCGTGGAGTTCAAGGTGATCTACATGATAATCTAAGTAGGAACTTGGTTCTGAACAGACTCTCATGGGTGGTGGTGGTTCATTCTCTACTGGTGGTCCTGGGAAGGGGATGCATTCTCGGCTTTGTGAGTATCTGACATTGTGTTTTATTTATTTATGACATATGGTGCTCTATTTCTATCGTATATATATGTTCTTTCCACATTTTTATATGTGATGCACAAAGTTATTTGCTCCTGTTTAGGTTAGTAACATGAAAGTAGGAAACTTGAAGTGGGACACAGCTACACAGGGCTCTTTATGCTATCAAGACAAAACAAGACCAACGATAACCAGATAGACATAGTACTGGCTTGCATGCTGTATGCTTCAATATATCATTGCACCGTAATCTGCTAGTTGGACTATGTTTTCAATTTTTTTTCCTTTTACTGCACAAACATGCCAATCATTTTTTATCCACTAGTACAATCTATAAATGCCTTCAATTTATTCGTGTACTTCATCTTGATTTTATGCATCTCATGTATCATCTGCTTAGCTAGACTACACTTTTTTTTTCATTTCATTTGCAGAAAGATGTCAAGGTTTTTTATCCTCTGTTACAATTTCCATAAATGTAAAACCCTCAAACTGTTCATTTACTCCATCCTGTTTTCATGTCATATCTATTCTATCATCATAGAAAAGGGGCCAAGTGCTCCCACATTTTATCAGATGACACAATGTTTGCTCATTACCTTTTCATTTAGATCAGAAATATGATGTGCTCAGTGTGCTCACTACTATGACCAGCGTCTACATACATAGATTGAAATCATAGTAAAGAACTTTTTCTAAGATGATTGTTTCAAACTCCTGACAATATCAATACTTTGAAATTTATTGTATAAAATGTTTTTATGGTAATGGTATACAGTGTTCTTTTTCATTCATTATTAATACAACATGTATATCAAATTATACTTACAATGTTAGTAAGTAGTTTTAACTAACCAAATTATCAATGCTTGTTATCCAAGCATTGAATTTATACATTAAAAACAATGAGCTAAATATTTTGTGGCATTCTGCAATTGATGTACTGCTTTGCTAATATATGCAGATCTTCGAGTTCTCAACGAATACAGACAGGTTGAAACTTTCTCTGCCTTCAGCAGTGTATACAATGAGACTGGCATTTTTGGTATCCATTGCACCACTGTAAGTCCTCTCTTTGCAAAATGTTGAAATGTCAATTCATCCAGCTTAAAATGCATTAGCATGGTTTCTATTCTTTTTCGTACAATTTAATCGGCTGGATATTTTTCTTGCACTAAATAGAGAAGATTATAAATTTCAGCTTGTATGGTATGGTATATCTATAATTACAATGAATGCAATGGAAGTTCAAGTCTTCAAGGGCTTCACAGTTTTGTCATTTCTTAATCTATTGCAGGGATCTGATTTTGTGGCACATGCTGTTGAGATAGCAGCAAAAGAATTGCTGGCAATTGCAACACCTGGCCAGGGTAATTCATTTTTGTATTGTCCTGTCATTTGGTTCTTGGTGCCTTTTGATTAATACACTCTAAGAACTGTTGTTACCATATTGACTACAGTTTCAGATGTTGAATTTCGTCGAGCAAAAAATGCTACAAAATCAGCCATTTTAATGACCCTTGAGTCCAGAGTAAGATATCAATGTGCTCCATAATACTAAGGCATGCAACTTTTTTGTTTGGCAAGTCTCGTTGTTAAATCTGGTATTCCTCCTTATGCAGATGATTGCTACTGAAGATATCGGAAGGCAAATATTGACACATGGGTGCCGGTGAGATATGAAAATTTGTTTTTAAATTTTTTTTTTTTTGAGTTCAATATCGTCAAAATATTCAATGCATTCAGATTTTTTTCAAACATCCTTTTGGTCAACACAGGAAACCTGTGGAGCATTTCTTGAGATGCTTGGAGGAGTTAAGCCTAGATGATGTAACCAATTTGGCACAGAGGATGCTATTGTCACCGTTGACAATGGCGTGCTTAGGAGATGGTAATTGCTATTACTTTGCCTTGGCTTTTCTTCTTCAGTTAGAAGTGAAGAAACATTACAAGTGTTTTCCACTTTTGTCGTTGCATTCTACAGTTGATTGTGTCCCAAGTTATGATTCAGTTAATCAGCAGTTTCAGTCAGTGCGATGAAATACCGATTACTGTAACTTCCAAATGGGCGAGCCTTATTACAGATTCAATGGAGGTAACATCATGCAGATCGTGTTTTGGCTTATTCTATAAACTTATTTTCCCAGTTTGTGGGTTCCTTTGCTCTCTTTACTGATCTTGTTTGGTTGAATTCATCTCTGGGAAAACACAAATGTTTTCATGCATATTTTTTTTATAATCACCATCGGCATCATTATATTGGACTCCCCTCCTTTAGTTTTGGACTCCTTAATTTCTTCTTGAACATCTCCTTATGTTTATATTCAATTGCAAACTAGAATTATGATGTTCTTCAGGTTGCAGATTCCCACTCACTCTGCCAGTAGTACTAAAGAAACTACTCTGTCAGTACTTAAGAAACTTTGATGTGCGAATAACCTGTTTGACAGTTTGCAGTTTATTGACAGATTGCAGTCCGGAGAAGTATTTTCATTTTCATGCTTTTTCATTGTCATATCCCAATGAAAAGATACTGTCGTTTTTTTAGCAAAATATGATATAATTAACAATCATCCCTGTAATCATTCCACAATAAAGTTATATTAGTCAACCAACAAAATAAGATTTATAGGTTTATGACCTGTAACTTTCTCTACTAGAAAAATTTCAGGTCCCACGTACCAATGAATAATTTCTCTGACTAAGGTTTTTTTTAAAATAAATAAATTCAAAATTTCAAGTAAGATTTTTGTTATGTCATATTCCAAAATTATCCATCTGAACCAGAAAACTTGTCTCCATTAAGTTAGAAAGTTGCTTTCCTCTAAGGAAAATTTGCGACAACATTTGTAGAGAGGAGATCTTGGAAGGAAAAGCCAATTTAGTCCTCCTTTGTTCGATTCAAGGTCATTATTGTTCAGGAAAATTGAGAATAAGAAATTAAATTTTATTTTTTATCTTTATCATTAATGATAAGTGAGGTAATGTAGTTTTTTCTCTTTGGTTTATTGGTCATCATGTGGACGAAGGTAGTGCTATGGTCTCCTAGATAATGTACCAAATCACACATGATATACCACCGGGTAAATAAAAGATAGGATTTATCCCCACACCCAACCATCATGTGGGTACTTTTCATGATTTTATTTGTATGCAAAGGACTAGTAAATGTATCTTTCCTTGGCTCGTTTTTTGAAGAACAACCTCATAATAAAGAATTGAAATCAAGTATCTTTTTCCACAAGGGAATGTTGTTTTAATTTGAAAATGATTTAAGGGAACCAACTCAGTTAGGCTACCTAGGGTGTTCTTCATCCTAGGATTTCAAGTTGGAGTCCTCTTGGAGTTAGATTTGATATTATTATTTATCGTACAGACGTAAGTTTAGATTTACATAGCCTTCATTGTCCACCGTGGTGGGGGAGAGGTTCCGGATCATAAAAAAAAAAAAAACGATTTAAAAAGGTTTGAAGCATTGCTGTGGCCACATCCTATGCACATGTCATTGAAGTTGAACTCACAACAACTAGTCAATGCTTGCTTTAACTTAATTTAGTTTTTGTGACTCGTGGAAACTCTGAGTAATTAAGTCGATCATGTATGTCAATCTAGGTGTCTTCAGCTTGCTTGCAATGCATGTTTTAACAAGTATGTTGAAAGTTGACCATCTAGAATTAAGTGCACTCCTCTATGGCTCTTTGTTTCTTTGGTGAAAAAGGACATGACCAAGAAAACTTGGAGAGACGCTTGAGCTACACTATTGCTACAACCAAACTGTAGGTCAGCCGTAATATATTACAACCATATATATATATATATATATATATATGTGAGTTAGATTAGTAGCATCCTTCAATTTGAGGGAAGATTGACTATGAGTCTTAGATTTAAATAGTGTTTTTGCCTTTTCTTTTTTAAAATTTATAAAATAATGTAAACTATTTTTTGACGTTTAAATTTGGAATGTTAGTAGGTGGTAACATGGATTTGTAGTGATACAAAATCTAGCATTTTTTATTTTGGGTACAGGAATTTATAGTTACGTGGATATTGATGGAAGGTGATTGATTTTTCCATATTAGATCTGATTTGAAAATATCTTATGTTCACTCAATATTTAAAATTTCTATATATAAGATATTACAATATTTAAGAGCCCAAAATTAACTCATTACGTGTATTGAGAATATTTTGGAATTGAACAAATTTTGATTATTTGTTCAGGTTTTTTCCTTATTTTTTGTAGTTTGAAAGTAACAAACATATAGGCAGTATGTATTTTGGATTTCCTATTAAATTCAAGTTACTTATATTTTGGAGTTTAGTTGCATTCATTGAAGTGTGTCTTTGAAATCGTATAACAGTTAGTAGTGTTTTCAGATTAGTAGGTTTGTGTTATATTATTGTTTTTTTCATTGATAAACCCAACTTTGTAGCTATTAGTTATTTTTTTTCCATATTTAAATATCTATTAATTGGGAAGTGATGTGTCAAATTACATTTAACATAGTAACTAATTGTTTCTTGTAGTAATTAGTTTATTTTTTTTCCTTATAAGACGTGCTTTTGAATAAACCCAACTTTGTAGTTATTAGTTATTTTTTCCCATATTTAAATATCTATTAATTGGGAAATGACGTGTCAAATTACGTTTAACATGGTAACTAATTGTTTCTCATAGTAATTAGTTTATTTTTTTTCCGTATAAGATTTGTTTTTGAATAAATCCACCTTTGTAGTAATTAATTGATTTTTTCTATATTTAAATATCTATTAATTGGGAAGTGACGTGTCAAATTAAGTTGAACATGGTAAGTGATTGTTTCTCAGATTTGTTTGTTTATTGTGTTTGAATAAACCCAAGTATGTAGCAATTAGTTGATTTTTTCCATATTTAAATTTCTAGATTTTTGAATTACTACATTTGATTAGATGATGTCATCGTAGTTTAATAATGCTGCTTATATTTAGATCTCGTATGGAATCTTCTTTTTGTAGAAGTGAGATTCTGAGATTTTTCCAGAAGTTGACTTTTGGAAGAATTGGTAAAAGTTAGATTTTATGAAATTATTTACAATCCATTTTGATAAATAAAGGTTCCACATGAATAGTTAGATTCTAGCAATTGTTAAAATACATATCTATCCTCTTACAAACTCTTCTCCTTCTCTTTTTTTTTTTTTCGGCTTGACCCATCTTCCTTTCTTTCCTTCTTCCTCATCTCACGACCCTCTCTCTAGGATTTCTTCTATTTTTTCTCATTTCCTTTCTCCATTTTCAAAACCTTTTTCCTCTCTTCCTTTCTTGCAATCTCCTCTGCCTCTCTTCGTTTCTTTCTCTCTTTCTTTCTTCCTTTCTCGATTGTTCCTTTTTGTTGTCGTCGATCGTTAGGCTCGTCGCCTTCATCATTGGGTCCGTTGCCTTCAACATCAGGTCCGTTGCCTTCATCATCACTGTCATGGGCTGTGGAAATCCATCAGGTTTGGAGCCATTCGTTGTCACTGTTGTCACGAAGTTCCTCGCTGTCATCGTGATTTTACTCATTGTCATCGTAAAATCCCTTGCTATCGCTATGAACTATAAGAATCTAACCTCGGAAATTAGGTTTTCTTGAGTGGATTGAGAAATTAGGTTTATCACTGCATAAAATGGAGAAAGAGAGGTATAGGAGATCAAAATTAGGTTTTTACTAATCATTTTTTCTGAAAAATATTGATAAATCAATATTCCGAAATATTTGATGAAGACCATAGAAAAATCAATATTTGATGAACATGACCATTGAAAAATATTGATAAATCAATCTTCTGAAATTAGATGAGGATATTAGCATTTATATTTACAAATTTTCTGAAAAGTAGACAATCTTTATTTAATTCCATGTACACGACAAATTTTTTTTTCTACAAAAAATGTTGGATGCATATCATTAAGGAATCATCTAACAAATAAATCTTATAAAAAAAGGTTATCATTTATAACCCGATGGCCTGAGTTCCTATTCAGAATTCCAAATTTATATGGAAGCAAAAATGGTATAGATTTGGATTGGATCACTAGTTTTGATATTTCTGTTTTTCCATGAACATGGAATTATTATGGAAGCAAAAGTGTCTTGTTGATTGATGTTCTTGTTATTTTGATCTTTCGCACACAAGTCGTTTCCCACAACTCCAAGATTGTTAATATTTGATATACTTTGGAAATTAACACATTGAATGTACACCATACACAAGATTGGATCACTATTAATATTTAATATACGTTATACCGAACAAGGATCAAGTTCTATGAAATTCTGGAAGTCAACAGATAGCATATATTTGGTACATAGTTAGCTTTATATTTGGTACACCTGAAGCATCCATGATCCAAGTTTGAAAAACAACCCTTTGCGCCTTGTAATACTACAATAATTAAAGTCGATTCTAATATTAGCTTAAGCATTTTTAAGATAGCTTTCTTAGAAAAGATAGCTGATGAATTAAGGCCTTATCAATACTTTTAAGCCTAACTACAACAATTAAATGCATATGGCAATGAGAGGTCTTAGAAAAAAAAAAATCTTACAAGGGAGAATATTGTTTGGGAATTCATTTGACTTATATAGAATATTGTTTCGTGTTTTATGAAAAAAAAACTTTATAATTGCAGTGAATTCTAGCTTCACATTATTGAAAAATATATATACTTGCAATGAATGAGAAAGGAGATCTGTTTGGGAGTATACCATCAACATGGGATGATAATCAAAGAGAGAATATCATTAAGATAAAATTTAAAAATGGTCATAACTCATAAGATGAAATAGAATTTGAAGAAAGTACACCATGTTTAAGGGAAATAGACATCTATTTGCAGAAATGGTATGAAAAAGGTGGTCACAGTTTTCATAACGAATTAATTGAAAATGAGAGATCTGTATGGGATTAGACCGAATAATAAAATTATGTTGTATATTGTTAGTTGTGTTTTGTAATGGTAAAATTATATTACATATTGCTAGTAAATGTGTTTTCTGTTATGAAGTCTATATGGATTTTACACAATTTGTAATGTCAAATTGGAATCTGTAGCTTTTTTATACTTATTATCGGGGTGTATGGATTTTGTTCTTGTTAACTTTTGGAAACATAACAGTTGATAGAACCTTTGAAAAACTTCATTTACTCTTACCGAAAATATGATCATATTCATCAGCTTTTAATTTATGTATCTAGAACCCATACCATATTTTCCAACCATGAAAACCTCGCGTCTGTTTTGCTGTATTATAAGAAAAGCACCCGGATATGGCAACATCATAAAGTAGAGGAGGGAAGCCTTCAACCTCCACCGGACTCCCAATAAAACCATTTAAACCTTCTCCTGTCTGTTTTTTTTTTTTTTTTTTTCGGATACAGTCTGTAGTTGATTACCTGAACAAGAGAAAAGAAAAACAACTACAAATATGCTCCGATCAGTGTCTTGCTCTTGAGTTCCGCGCCGGCGCCGATCGTTGTTGGGGTCAATGAAAGTTGTTGGGGTCAATGAAATTAAGATCCCACCGTTACTATTGCTCCTTCCTCCTCTGATTAAAACCTCAAGCCGATCTAGTATCGAAAGTGGTTAGCAGGGAGGTAATTGCTAGAGATGCAAATAGATTCCATCATTTCAAAGATGTGCTATGTTCTTGTGGAGACTATTGGTAATTTAAAATTTGTTAGGAGAGGACCTAAAAAAGAAAAGAAAACAAAAGAGATTGATACAAGGCAGTATGCTTTATTTCTCTCAATCAAAGAAGCTTGTGCCTGAAGTTAACCAGCTTGACCAATCAAACATGAATAGGGATCACAGTTTTAAATCTGGGTTAAGCGTTCGAAGATGGCTAAAGCTAAAGAGCACTAACATCAACGCTTTATGTTATGACAATCAGGATGGGTTACTGTTTCTGAAGATATACGTTAACTTCTTCAGGAATGGAGCATTTGATGTCATCATCCATACCAACTAATCTGTATAAATGCATTGGCTGAGTACGAAGGCCCCTACATCTTCTAGAGTAATTAATCAGTTCCCAAATGTTAAACCATGGAAGCCTTCATTTGTTCATAATCTTGTGTTTCGTCTCCTACCATCTGACAATGTTTCATTGTCACTGGGAGAATTTTAAACTCGTCAGAGGTCTCGAGTTCGAATTCTAGGAGATACATAAAAATTCACCTAAATCGTTAACAAAAGAACGTCTCCTACCATCTCTTCTTCTCTTTGTACATTAGGTGAGATGTCTTTAGTCACTCTGCAGAAGGGTAGAGACGTTCAAATCATAATTGATTTGTCATTTAATCGGTGCATTGTATATGTCATACGCACAATTCAGCAGTGGTTCCAACTGCCACGTGGTCATTTGCAGTGAGAGCAATTTGTTTGTTGTCAGCCAAGTCAGAAGAGCTTGCTTCACACATCTGCTGGAATGAAATCAAAGGAAAAGCAAATTATGGAAACAAGATTTAGATGTTACCATCTTTTGGGAAATAACTCATCTAGTCATTCACAGCAACAAGCATCCGTTGAATTTTCTAGTAACTGTTGGAGCAAAAAGTTCCTTTGGTCATTCATCATCAATTGAATTAATAAGTCTCAAATTTTGTCATTGATAACTATAAAAGATCTATTCAACATTAGTTCAATATGATAGACAAAAGATATTGTTAATCAAAATGAAATAGTTTAATATACTTTGATGAAATGTCATCCTCCTACAATGTGATTAAATTATTTATTTGAAGAATATATTCATTTGCTCCAACTCCCTTAGTATTTACCTTTTTCTGCCCTTTGAATTTGGAAAGGTACAAAATAACTATCTTGTGGTTAACTTTTTAAACTTGCCATATGTAAAATCCCATTGTTTAGATCCATACTCAATGAAAGTCTCATTTAACAAGGAAATGCATTTCACAATAGAATAATTATCATACTCTTGTTTTAGTGATGTAATCAAGTCATACTTCTTCTTGTATGTCACTGTTACTCTTATCAAATCTCTTTCAAGCCTTGTCGCTACAGTTATTTTTTTGTTTCTTGTTTGGAATTGATGTAGTTGTTTGACTCGGTGGTGTGTCTTTTGAAGGCAGTTCTTGACCAACTAAGCTAGATCCTTCATAGTTAACTCTGTCCATTTCAGCTTGTAGGAAATTAGTAAATTCATCAATTTTATCTGCCATTTCTTTATCTACATCAACACATGGAGAAGGCCTAGCACTTGAGATGTAAATATTTCCTCTTGTGGCATCAAAATCTACAAATAATTGATCCAATTTCTCTACATGGATCATGGGTCCAGGTTCATCTTTGAACTTTTCAATCTTTGGAAACCTCTGCGAATAGGAAGACACAATATGAAGTTGCTATTTAAATCCAATTAAATTAAACAAATAATAAAAGAAAAAAATTCACTTTGGAAAAATGAACCCAGTGATTATCTGTGAAAGAAAATGTCTTCGTTTCTTCAAGCCAACTTTTTCCTATCTGTTTCTCTAGAAATTTCCAATGTTGCCAATCCTTTTTCTATAAATCCCAATGATTCTATAGTTGAATTTTGTTGTAGGATATATTGGTCCTTTCATTAAACTTTCTCTCCAAATTTTCATAGCCTGTTTTGTTTAACACGGAGTTAGATTTATTCCCTATAGCTGCTTCTTCTAAATAAATGTCAATGAAACATGACACCCTATAATCATTCTATAAAATCTTTTGTTTTCTATTTGAGTCCTTTTCTTTAACTTGCTTCTTTTTCTCCTTTTTCATTATACTTGTCAAATTAATGGAATCTTCCATGTAAAGAGGTTCAACAATCGAGGAAAGTACAATTGCATTTTGCAGATCAGTTTATTCCATTGTCTATTACAACTCTATATAGTAATTAAAGATTAACGCTATTCATCATGCACAAATAACTAAAAAGCAGAACATATGTTACAACAAAATGCAAAGAAAGATATGTCAATGCAATAAATAAGAAATAAAACAAGTCATCCATTATGGTAGGAATATAATTGGATCAATACAACATTTTTAATTTTAATGCTTCTCACGGAAAGAAACTATTCGATCTCGAATACGATCGCAAGCTACTCCTATTTCAGTGTCATCGTATGTATTTGCAGTCCCGTCCATATTCTTACAATCCTTAGTAATAGTGGTCTAATAATCATCATCTTCAAAGGCTTCTAGGTTTCATCAGCAAATCTTTGCTTTATGATGAAGTTATGTTTGACCATTGATGCAATGACGATCCTCACTTGTGTTGGGTATGGATAAGGAGCTACTAAATTTAGAATATTCTAAGGCTTCTTAAGAATCCCAAAGCTTGACATTCTGCAACAATAAATGTGTCATGTTAAACTGTTCCTCACTTCCGCGAGGAGCGACAGCTTGATACTCCAATATATGGTATCTTGTACCACGATAAAGCGATAAGAAGTCTTTCCTAGTAGGATATTCAGCATGAACCACATAATATTTGTCTGTGTTAATTTAATTGACTGTGAGTAAAGTAAGGAATTGAACAAACAAACAAATGTGTAAAAATAAAAATGAAATATCATATACATATCCTTTGGTGGAAATGGGAAATTGTTGTTCTGGTCATAAATTGCATGATTTAATACTTTACAATTGTGTATAGTACCCTCCCAATTGGCAGAAACGAAAGTAAATCTCATATTGAAGTCACACACAGCAAGAATATTTTGTATGCAACGTATTGGATTCCTTCCACTTCTAAAGGCTAATTGTCGCTCTTTTAGAGGAAATGCATGAATATGGATGCCATCAATCATCCCAACACAATCTTTGAAGAACGGATAATATTTTCCACCCCGCATAATTTATAATATGTTGTGGGGTTACATCCATATTCTCTTTAGGTTGAATGATTTTCGGAGTCCATATACATATTGTATCTAATACAGTATTCACATATCGCCTAATTGTCTCACTAGAATGTTGCAATCAACTTTGGACAGTTCGATTTTTATGTTTATGAGCAATGATTTCAAGAAATATCCTCATTTGTTCTTCAACACAAACATTCCATGTATCTTTTAACAAACCTTTTCCTCTAAAGATAGTACAAAGTCAAACAAATACTTTAGGTGGTAAACGACAGGAGTCAAAACAAATACTATCATGCCCATTGAGCATACTATGAACAATTTGTCTCCCAGTGAATGGAGCATCATGAACAATGGTCTTCTTAAGATAAGTGTCAATATAATATCGTACCCATTCCATTATAACTAACACTATAATATCGTCAAACTCCTCTTCATCCCAAATTTTTTTTCCATCGATCACTTTCCATTTTATCCAATTCACACATATATATCAAATTCTCGTCATCAGATGCTCTACTTTCAAAGTTTTCAAAAATAACATAAAAAGTAGTAAGGATACCTATGCAAATATTCACATATATATATAGAAGCATACTGAAAACAAGCAAGCAATAAAATAATTGTAGAAAAACATGAACGTTAATAGTTCATAAGATTTATATTTTGAGAAATCTTTGAAAAACAAAGGTTGATGAAATCAAGGCTTCATTGCATATTATCTAGCACAAACTAAACTTGTAGAGATGGCATTCAATCATAAACAGTTCTAGCACTGGTTAGAAAAGGGGTCTTTCATGAACCTTACAACTAGATATTATAAGTTATTCCTTTGTCTACAGAGAATTGTCTAGTTAATGGTGCTATTGTACACAACAAATTTTGGTAATCTATTCAGCTTTCATTTTTTGTAAAGAAAAACCCATCATATTATAAAAAAGGGATTCATGGCAAACAACAGCAAGGAAAACCAAAATAATTGTGGAAAGATACTGTGAGAAATTCATGGCAAATACATGGCAAACAACGGTAAGGAAAACATGGATATTATAAAATGTCTAGACGATTTTTTCACAAATAATTGTGCCATCATATGACATATGAAAAATTAAAAGAGCAAGGAAAACAACAGCAGAAAGATACATGGCAGCAATGATTTTATTATAAAGCAACAACAGCAAAAATCTAGAAATTCTATGCTACCAAAATTCAAAGATACATGTATAATCAAAAGCTACAGATTCTAGGTTACCAAAATTCAAAGATACATGTATAATCAAAAACTAGAAATTCTAGGCTACCAAAATTAAAAAATACATATAATATATACTATGCAACATCCATAATGGTTTTCTCTCAGTAATTTGGATGTAGTCCCAGAACATAGCTAGTACTATCATCCTCATCCCTCAAAAAGACAGCTTGTTAACCTCAAATTTATCATATACATTATGTGATGTCTATAATGGTTTCCACGGTGATTCAACCATCACTAGTTCCTTATGGGACCAAGCATATGCTACATACCATATCATCTAAAACACGAAAATCTTCGACTCTCGCAAACTCGATGATCACCAGATTTTCCTCAAAGTTGACGATCCTCTTCTTTGTGAATCCTGCAAGGTGATACTAAATAACTTTCAAATATTTATTCAGTTTCTTAAAAAAATGTAGTAGTATTTTTAGTGTGATTAATATAAACACTGAAATATTGTTTAAACACTGAAATTTCTTTACATTTTAGATCTACGCATTTTATGATTTTCAAAAAAAAATTTAACACTAAAATTTCATTATTGTCAATTTAATAATTATGTAGTTTTATGCATTTTAAAATATTATTTATTATTTTTCTCACAAAAATGTCACATTGAAATATATATCTGAAGCTAAAATTTCATTATCTTATACTAAAATGTTGTTTCAACACTGAAATCTTATCATCATATCTATATTAGAACTAAAGCTTGAAAATCTACCACATTTATGCATTGCATGATTTTAAATAAGAAAAAGTAAAAATGAAACCATCAATAAACTACAATTAATAATAATATGTAGTTTTTCTGATTCCTTTGTATGAAATTGTATTACTATTTGTAATAATGAGCATTTCTATTTTTAATTTTTTTTTGTAGTGTTACAATGAAATGGGACAAGATTGAGAAAAAATTTCAAAGACTAGCAAAGTTGAAAAAAGTTCAAATGACATAACAACAGCTTCCCATTGAATGGTAAAACACAACACAAAATTGTAATATAATTTTCAATTCTTAATGAGCCATTATAAAATTGAAATGATTAAAGATAAATTTGTAATTTATATCTATTTCTTTATTGCATATACGTATGTTGGTTGGTTTTCCTTTTAATAGGATAGTGGCTTACCTTCATTCAGTTTGGGATCGAGACTCACTCAAAAAGTTCACTAAAGTAGTCCTTCAAAACACACATGAAGGCAACTTACAATGAGGACAACAAAATTTAGACCACTAGTTAGTGACGAGGCTTCAACATCCTTAATGAGGCCAACTACAAGAAGAAAATTACTTGCACACAAAAAAGGAAAAAATAACAATATAGAATGTAACTTTCAAATAGTATTTGTCAATTTCAATGTTATTATAATTTCGCTCTTTGTTTGTTGCGTCATGTTTAGTTATTTCAGTGTCATATATATATATATATATATATCTTTTAGTGTCATGTTGATAAAATTTTAGTGTCATTTTAATACACTTTCAGTGTCATGTTTTTGTATTACATTGTCATGTTTCTATATTTCAATGTATACCTGTAAGTTTCTATATTTAGGTGTCATGTTTCTATATTTCATTTTCATGTTTTATATTTTATTGTCAAAGTTTCCATATTTCATTTTTATGTTTCTATATTTCATTGTTATGTTTCTACATTTTAGTGTCATGTTAATATATCTCATTGTCATGTTTATATATTTCGAACACTGATGAAGAAGATTACCTTGAGAAGAAAGGGGAAAAAACCATTAAGAAGATATTATATGATTGTAAGTTTCAAATATGGAAATTATAGATATTAAATTCAGTTTTTTATTCAAGATTATAATTGTAGTTTCTTAATGTACTTTCTGTTTCTTATTTTATTATTGAATTTCCTGACATCTCTTTTCTACTAAAATATAATCTTACAGCAAAAGCAAAAATCTAGCAGAGATGCGTGCCTCCTACGACTAGTTCATGGAGAAAATTAATTTCATAGACATTGAAATTGTAATGATTTGTAGTTCACTTGCTAGTCAATTTTTTAATTTACCAAGGTCTAAAGTAAATGTATATGTTATAGACACATTAATAGGAAACTACCTTGGTGAGAGTTCATTTTTGGTAAATGGAAAAAATAAAAGATTTTACAAAAGAAAATTTTGTGAAGATTCTAGGACTACCAAGTGGAGGAGAAACAATAGAAATAGATTGTAATATTGAAGACACTAGAGATTCATAAGTTATTGCCATTAAAAGACAACATTATGAGATAGGAAATAAAAAGTGTCATTGAGAAAGTGATGAATGATAGGACAAAGTTTACTTCAAATGTTAGGATAAAACTATAGTTATTATTTGTCATGGTTGCATATCTACTTCTTAATTCAAATTGTTCGATCACAAAAGGTATATTTGCCTATGTGGGAAATTTTGAAGAAATAGGCAAATATGATTGGACTACGTTTACATATGACATACTCTTCAAGAACATTAAGACATGTCACAATTGAATCAAAGAAAGGAAGAGAACAAGTAAAAAATCCACGGCATACATCTTTGGATGTTCCATGGTTTTATGTGTTAGTTGTACTTTACTACCGTTATTTCTTTAAATGAGGAGTTAACAAGTATTTTCTTTCTAATTTATAGGTTTGATATTATGTGCACACGATATCTTACATACCAATTGATTCTTTGGCAAGACCATTTTTAAAAGGTAGGGAAATCCAAAAATAAAAAAACTAAAATTAATAATGGTATGCTCATTCTCAAATTTAAAGTTGTTTATGTTACTTTGTTATTCAAATTCAAATTCATCTCTATATATTTCAGTGGCATGTTTATGCATTTTCAGTGTCATTTTTATTTATTTCAGTGTTATATCTATATCTTTCAATGTTATGATGATACAATTTCAGTGTCAAACTTTATTTATTTCTATGTCATATTTAAGCATTTTCAGTCTCATGTTTATTTAATTTAGTGTCATATTTATATCTTTCAGTGTTATGTTGATACAACTTCAGTGTCATCTTTATTTCTTTCAAAATCATGTTTATACAATTTCAATGTCTCATTTTTATATTTTAGTGTCATGATTCTATATTTTAGTGTCATGCTTATATAACCTAGTGTCATGTGTATACAATTACGGTGAAATATTTATGTTTATGATTTTTCCCATTTTAGGGGCAAACCCATGAAGGGATTGCAGTAGAAGGAATAACATTAAATGTTTCATGGATTACGGAAAGAGTAGAATTAATGGAGGAATTAAGGAGAGCAAGATACTTAAAATATTGCTAGATACTTAAATTAATCACTGAAATAAAGTATTGTATCATTATAAGTGAAATAAATATTACTCACTCATTGATGTATGTATTTGCAAATCTACTAATGATAGAACGAGTTTATGTTGAAACCATTTTGAAGTACACAACCTGTTTTACACAAGAAGTACATTTAAATTTAAGTGTCTAATTCAAAGAAGATGTTAAATTTGAAATATTGTTTATTCTACCTTCTTTTGGGCTTTCTCCTTGTGATCTTTTAAGCTCTTTCACTTTGACGTTGGCTTCTTTTGTTTTGTTTTTATTTTTTGAATCATGGAGGTTAGAGTCTTGTTACTCTTCTTTGTGCTTCTTTTCCTTTTTCCCAAAATTTCTTCATTGTTATGTTGTACAATGTATTCATTATGTCTAAATTTCATAGGGACATGGTCAATAACATCTCCCTCATCAGCAAGAACATTATTGAGAGATAGTTTTCCCTCCTCCTTGTCATGAGCAACGTCATGTTGGTTGTTGCTTTTGTTTTTCATTTCATCTTTCATGATGTTCTCCTCTTTGTATTTGATGTCATCTTCTTTTCAATTTGCTTTTGACAAAATGTACAGGACCATGATACTGAATTATATAAGCGTGACATTGAAATATAGAATCATGACACTAAAATATAGAAATTAGACATTGAAATTGTATAAACATGATTCTGAGAAATATAAAGATGACAATGAAATTGTATCAACATGGCATTGAAAGATATAAATGACAATGAATTAAATAAACATGAGACTCAAAATGCTCAAATATGACATGAAAATAAATAAACTTTGACATTGAGATTGTATCATCATGGCAGTGAAAGATATAGATATGACATTGAAATAAATAAAAATGACACTGAAAATGCATAAACATGCCACTGAAATATATAGAGATGAAAGTGAATTTGAATAAAAAAGTAACATAAATAATTTTAAATTTGAGAATGAGCATTCAGTTATTGGTTTTATTTTCTTTATTTTTGGATTTCCCTACTTTTTAAAAAGTAGTCTTGCCAAAGAATTAATTGATATGTAAGGTATCGTGTGCTCATAATATCATATCTATAAATTAGAAAGAAAATACTTGTTAACTCCTTATTTAAAGAAATAACAGTAGTAAAGTAAAGTAGAACTTACACATAAAGCCATGGAATATCTAAAGATATATGCTGTGGTTTTTCTACTTGTTCTCTCTTTTTCTTTGATTCGATTGTGACATGTCTTCATGTTCTTGAATAGTATGTCATATGCAAAAGTAGTCCAATCATGATTGCCTATTTCTTCAAAATTGTCCACATAGGCAAATATACCTTTTGGGATCAAACAATATATTTGAATCAGGAAGTAGATATACAATCATGACAAATAATAACTACTGTTTTATCATGACATTTGGAGTGAACTTTGTCCTATCACTCATCACTTTCTTAATTAAACTTTTTAGTTCTCATCTCATGATGTTATCTTTTGATGGATGTAACTTGTGAATCTCTAGTGTGCCTTCAATATTACAATATATTTTTATTGTTTCTCCTCCACTTGGTAGTCCTAAAATCTCCACAAAATTTCTTTTTTAAAATCCACATTTTTTCCATTTAACAAAAATGAACTCCCACCAAAGTAATTTCCTATTAATGTGTCTATAACATATACATTTACTCTTGTAGACACTTGGATTTTGAAGTCACTTGGCAGCAGGCTCCTCTAGAAAATGCTCTGGTTGCGACCGCCAAAACCCTAGCCCACTTAAGCCCACACAAGTCCATCCAGGCCCACACTAGTCCACTCTGACCTAATTAAAATTAAAGTCAAACAAAACATATTTAAAACATTTAAAACCCGAATTAATCAAGCGAAAACCCCAATTAAAGTCAAAACCTATTAAAAACCCAAATTAATTAAATCAAAAACTCTAATTAAAATACAGAAACCGTAGTTCAAGTCAAAATCAAATTTAAAACACTTAAAATCCAATTAATCAAGTGAAAACCCTAATTCAAGTCAAAATCAAATTTAAAACACTTAAAATCTAATTAATCAAGTGAAAACCCTAATTCAAGTCAAAATCAAATAAAATCCACTTAAAATCCAAATAATCAAACAAAAAATTCAAGTCAAAATAAAAAAAATCTACTTAAATCCATTTAAAATCCAAATAATTAAGTGAAAACCCTAATTAAGTTCAAATCCATTAAAAACCCTAATTAATTAAATCAAAAACTCTAATTAAAAAACAAAAACCCTAATTCAAGTCAAAATGAAATAAGCCAAAAGTCAAAAAAGTAGGTCTAAATCCCCAAGAGTTTGGCACGAAGCCTAACCTACTAAATCATCCACCCTAAAGAGCCACCAACAGCCTAGAAATCCAGGTAATGTCTTATGAATCAAGGTTTTCTCCTCTTCTCATAGCAGGCATCATTAGCGTTCCAAATCCTGAGGGATGATGCAATCCAACACTATCATTCCTGCATACATTTTCTTTTGTCCACTTTGGAAGGTCCCGTTGAGTCCTAAACCAGGGGCATGTCAGCTGCTGCTTGGCCAATGACCTAGCTGAGGATACCGTACACCAGGGGCATATCTGTTAGAAATATTAACAATAATTTTGATGATTATTCATTTGTGCTTATTTTCATAAATATTATAACGTGAAAAAGATTTAGAGTGTCTTAGCATGAATTCAAAAATACATACCGGCATC
>JAMKQA010004887.1:0-33181 GCA_024699735.1 Posidonia australis | reverse complement strand
ATTCCCATGGGACCTATATCTCGTGAGGGAGTTAAAATGTTAGGTCTAGAAAGAGAGTGAGCAACAAAAAATACACAAGACCTAGGAGCATAAAAAAAATTAAGGAAGACAGAAGTAGCAGATAGAAGCTGAGCTCCACAGAGAGAGGCATGTAAACAACCTTACTCCTACCTTTTAGCTTGGAGAGGAGTAGTAGCACACGCTTACTAAGCCCAAAGGATCAAAGGGACTAGCCACCCCTTTTGCACAACAAAAGTAGCAGCCACCCTCCTCAGCTTAAGTGTTTATTACCTTCAAGCAGGAGTAGGGTCAGTTAGCATGCCTATGAGGGAGAAAAGAAAAATGAATCCTCAAAAGAGTAGGTATAGGACCCTAAGCATTTGGCTTGAGGCCCATAAATCTGAAGGAGTGCCACCAATAACCTAAGTGCTTAGGTTAGTGTCACGTGAGTCAAGGGCACTATCACCTCTTATAGTAGGCAAAACAGGCTTCCTTGGCGCTAAGGGCACCAATGTATCAATTCGCCATTTCTTTGCATTTGCACAGCATTATTTATTTTGAAAAGCATTATTTTTTCGCATTTCGACCAGGGGCATGTCAGTTGCCCTATGAGTCGTGTCAGCATTTAGCTAGGGCACATTTTAAAGCATAATTGCAAGGCATTTTTTGCATTTCAACCAGGGGCATGTCGGCTGCCTTATGAGTCGCATAAGCATTTAGCTAAGACGCATTGTTAGTCAAAACATAGATTGCATTCACTTTGCAAGGCATCTTGCTCATATTACGGCAAAGGGCATGTCAGCTGCCTTAGGGGTCGTGGTCTGAGCAAGCAAGCATTTAGCTAGGGGCATGATAGTCACTTCTTTAAAACAGAAGAGTTTGAAATCAGAGACATATTAAATTGACCCTGATTAGCAGATATGAACTTGCAAGAATCAGTAAACAATGCAAAGCAATATCAATGTTATTATGCCCTATCAGGAGTACAAATATCACTAATCAATTCGAGGCCTCTTTCAACTGCTAGCCTCCATGTCATCGTTGCCACTAGGTGGATCCTCGCTCAAGGGCCACGTCTCTCTCATCTCCGCCTCATACCTAGCCGTGCAGCCTGAGCCTTTGACGATGGCAAGAATAGAAGACTTGATGCCATCGCTCATCAGACGGTCCAACTCAGTAGTGGATGCGAAGGAACCCGCTACATACTTTTTCAATCTATCCGGGCAAGGGCTTTGCTTTATGGAGTCCTGACAAAAGCCGAACTAGCGTAGAACCTGGACGGGATGGTACTCCACACCTCCAGAAAATCCAAGGAGGACCACGAGCCGCATGTTCGTGGTGTTGAAGAAGGTAGTGAAGTTCTGTGATGCAGAAGATATGATGCGCCACGTCACAGAATCCGCGTCGAGATTCCGTAGCTTTTCACACAATTCAGGCACCCCCAGAAGTGATCTCGAATGATGGGTACGGCTGTAGGCTTCAAAGACGCAAGGCCGGGGATGCAGAATCTTCACCCCCATGTGAGCAGCAAACCAGACCTGACAAAAAAGGGAGTTATGGTTATTTAAAGCACAGTAGAATATTATTGATGGTCAGATGATCTGCTTACCTGCACCAGGGCACCACATCCATAAAAGTGGCGAGAGCGCCGCGAGGCCCGGTCCAAACCTACAAAAGTCTCAGCAAGCAGAATCCGAGCCAGATCAATTTCACGAGCCGTTACAGCCCAGGCTATCTCGACCACCTCAATGGCTACAGTTGTCCGGCCGTGACTAAAAATTAGTTTCCCGAAGAAGCGCCGCACAAAAGCCATAGAGGGTTCGAGGAACAGGCACCAATGATGTTGCCAAAGTAATCTAGGCGTATCATGGGAGTAGGACCATCCCGACAGACAATGTTTTTCTCGCATTCTTCCGTGAAGACACCCGTGAGGCGGCTCACGACATGGACATAGCTATCGTGGCAGAAAAACACAGAGGGAGACAAGAATGGCGATAAGCCGCAGATGCGCCTGAATTCCTCCAGAGTAATGGTCATTTCCACCTATCCAAAGCGGAACACGTGCGAAGCTGGCTTCAAGAAACGTGCCATGGCACATAGCAAATGCCAATCAACCTCTACTTTGGCAATACTGAGGAGGGAGGATGATATTCCCCAAGTCTTCAGTTGTTCTCGATCAGTACGCGTCAATGCGTCAATCCAGCCGCGCAAAGCATCCGAGCAGAACTTCGGGGTCTCCATGGTTGGATAACTCTGCAAGCATCAACCATAGCATTAAAAGATGTAGAAAAAATTCAGCGGTATATGGCATGCAAAATCAACTGTGAAGGCATAAAAAAAATCCTGTCCATAAGAGACCAAGTGCCAAGAATCAACAGTAAAATAAAGGAAAATCTGCAAGCAACGGGCAACAAAAAAAATCTGCCAAGAGAATCCGCCATATAGTCAACATGCACACTAACATGCATAATCTGCAAGGGAAAAACTTGCAAACTGGCGGCAATAAAGAGAGCATGCAGAAGAAAAAAAAATCTACTGAACCAGAGGAGAGAAAAACCGCAGAATAACATATGTGAAGAGAAAAAGTATAATGCAGAATCTGCAAAAAGCTAGCAAAGATAACAGAGAAAACTTGTTTAAATCCAGCAGAATATAGCTATGCAAAACGGATCATGCAAAGACATCTGCTATAAAGACAGAAATAACAAAATCTGCATGAAGTGAAGCAAGGCAGCAAAAGTGACAGTATGCCATACCATTATGCATCCGTGCAGAGAAACAGGGTTGCAGAACCAAGTCGAAAGCTGTTGTGCTTTTTCTTCACGAGAGGCGACGGCTCTTCTCGTAGAAAACGAGGTTCTTATAGGGAAGCAGAAGGGTTTTGTATCAGGAAAGGAAACAAAACTCGCCATTTCTGAGGATGCACCTATATGGCGCAGGAAACTACCGCACCTCGCCGGCGCACCATGGCGGCGCACATAAGTGGCGCCCAGAAAAACAGAAATTCAGCAACATCAGTTCAGATTATCTACCTCGCCAAATCCGCACCATTTTGCTTAAACCTTGCATGGGAGTACCTGTTTGCATACAGCCTACACTTACAAAACCCCGAGGGGCACATTGCAAAATCTGGGGATATCTTATACATTTTCAAAAATGTTACACAGTGTTTTACAGAATTTGCAGCAAAATACAAAAAAAAGACTACTCCTCCTTAGAGTCTTCCTCATCAGCTGCCGCCTTTTGGAAGTGCTCAACCAGTGTCCTATTGCCCTCTCGAGCAAGTCGGCGCGACCACTGAGCAGCAGCGGCAGCCTGAGAACGAGGAGCAGAGTTGAGAACCGCCTGGGTGACCTCGGTATCTGAGCAGTCCTCCTCAGGCGCCTCCAGGGTGAAGTCCCTGCTGGTGTCTACATTCGCCCTCTCGGTAGGGAAATCTTGCTGTAAAAGCAAACATGTGTTAAATAAGAATTTTAAACTAGCAGCAGCAATACTAGGGGGAGAAGCTTACCCGGACAATATTGTGCCAGCGTAGTTCCTGCAAAACAGCAGAAGCATCAGATATATTCAATATGGCAGTTCGCAAAACAAGAATTCTACTCGTTTTCGACGGATGTCAGCATAGAAGGCCCCAAATTGCTCCTCGAAGCCCTGTGAAGTAAAGCAAATGTCAGATTATCATAGTTCATGCAAAAGCAATGAAAAGCATAAATGGAAATCATGTACCTGAGCCCAACTGGACGCATACCACATCCCGCGCTGGCTATCCCGCACAACCTCCTCAAACTGGTACAGCTTCCCCACACGCCGGTACCAAGCAAGGTAGTTTATATAGTTGACTTCTCGAAGGATGTGCCTGTCCTGAGAAGCCACGGCAACTACGTGCCGACGCTTAGCAGCCGAGCAAGTCGTAGCTGGGAGGTCCATGTCAGCAGGAGGAGGGGCAGGAATGCAGAACACATCAGAGAACTGATGCCGCACACGCCCTGGGAGGTAGAGGACCGACTTCTTCATGCAATAGAATCTCACCTGTTTATCCCTCAGAACGAGGCCAGAGTTCAAGGGAGCCCAGTTGAAACCATCATATTGACTGAATGGGTGTAGGTGAACCTGTTATAGAAACAGGAAATTGTAAACAAAGAGTATACAACAAGCATGCAAAATAAAAGGCAGGAAGAGACTTACATCCTCAAGCTCTACCAGGTCCAGTAGATACCGGTAGGACTCATAGCTAAACACCCCAGCAGCAGCCCGGTGGTCAGGCTCGACCCACTAGCGGGGAAGGGGTAGGAGCTCGTCCCGCAGGCGACCAAAGCAGTGTCCCTTGGTGATGTGCTCCATGATCCAGTACTGTAAATGCAAGCACAAGTCAGTATGTCAAATATCAAGCATAAACGAAATTTGTAGCCAAAGCAAATACTTACAGTCAGTAGAGGGTACAGCCCCACATAAGAGCGGCGCCTGAGCTTCACCACGTTGTCGAGCCCACAGACCAGCCAGGTATAGCTAGCACCAGCCCAGTCATAGTGATCCAGGTGCTCCAGGTTGGTCAGGTACGCAATCCAGTCAGCATGGATACAGTAGGCTGACGAATCACAGAAGATCAAGGCTAGCAGCTCTAATAGAAAATGCCTTAGTACAAAATCTACTTCCTCACTACTAGGCTCAGGGTTGGGCCAGAACTTATCCCATTCCCTTAACCACCCCCTAGGTGGCTTAGGAGGGACACGACCAAGATGTGCAGGCACGAGGTGAAAGCCGTGGGTGGTCTCACCAATAATGGGCTCGTCACCGAAAGGTAGGCCCGTCAGCAGAGCCCACTGATCGGGCAAAATAGTCAGCTCGCTGAAAGGAAAGTGGAAGGAGTGTGTCTCGAACCTCCACCTTTCTACCATGGCTCGGAAGAAGTTGTAGTGGCCGTAGATGATGGGTAGGTGTAGCAACCCACCAAACAGAGACTGGTGATGGAGAAAGTCCTGTAGAAACTCCAGCAGACGGTGGAAATGCTCGAGCATCGGACCCCACTGGCACCGCATGATCTGGTTTGCATCCCCCTCCTGAATGTCAAAAACATGTTTCGAACCAAGTCAGAAGCAAACAACACAAGGGAAGAAGGCAGAAAGCAATTTATAATGAGCACAAATCAAGAAATTACCTCAAACTCAGGGCTCTCGCAGATATGATGGTCGCTCAATAGCCGCCCCTCAAAGTATCCAGACTCCTGGAAATGCAAATGTCAGAAAATACCGGACTTAAAATATTATTTTATTCAATTTAAGCTTACCTCAATAGGGATAGCAGGTGTCGAACTACCAGAGGCCCATGACCTCGAAGAACTGCCTCCTCGTCCCGAACGAGAACTAGAAGGCGTATCCCCCGAAGACTGTGGAGTTCCCGCCTCGGGAACTGAATCATCCTCAAAGGAAAGTCAAACAACAGCAGTAAGCGTGGTAAAATGCAAAGCATCGAAATCAGAATGTGGCATTGCAGTCATTGGCAAAATGGCAGAATATCGGGCATTTTATAAAAAGCAGTAGCATATAGGCGTTTGATAGTGATTTTGCAAAGATGACAGCTAACAAGGAAGAAATTATCAATCAATTCCAATGTAGGGCAATCAACAATAAAATCAGAGCAATAAAATCAGAAATTAATAACAAGCAATGGCAGTATCCAGTGAGCCTCACAGTCAACCCCCACTATCGGAGCAGCCAGCTGGAGCACCGCCGGCAGCCAGTCAGCGTCGCCAGCAACCTGCGCTTCCCTTAGCCTACCAGCACTCCCAAATCCAGCAGCCATTGTCGGAGCTGTCCGTCGGAGCCCAATTGTCGCGGCCAGCCATCGCGCCCGCAGCCCGAGAGCCACTAGCCCGCGGGAGCCCTAGCCGCTGCTGCCCGCCGCTGCAACTGCAACCCAAACCCTGCCAGTTCACCACCGCAAGCCGTGCGGAAAGGGGCCTGCCGCTTCAGGTCCGTCGGGGACCTCCAACCTCCGACCAGCCGCAGCAAGAGAAGAGCAGGGCATACACAAAAAAGAAAGGGGGAGAGGGATCGGAACTTACCCTCGCCGGTGAGCTACGGTCCAGCCAATCTCAGATCGTCTGATCCATGCCGTCGTTGCCTGTTGCCGCTGCAGTCGCCCTACACCACGCTGACGCGCCTCACGCGTGCACCAGCCACAAGCACTCCCTCAGTGCACTCCACACGTGCCGCCGCTGCAAGGGCAGGAGGTGGGCGCCGCCGCTGCAGGAGAAGAGGAGGAGGAAGATGCAGCCATTTGCGTGAAGAGAGAAGGAGATAAGGAAGAGGAAGAGGCACGGGTTTGGTTTTTGTTGGAGGAAGAATTTTTTTTTCCTCCGTAAGGCTCATGCATGATGCCTTGGGAAAATGATATGATGCATCAACGTGAATAGCTAAGCAGCATGCAACTCTTTGCACTACCAGGCAGTTCCATGTAGAAAGGAGAAAAATCTTGGCAGTTATGGCAGTTGGCCAATAGGGCCCGCACGAGAAGTAAGTTAAAGCGCAAAAATGCAAAATGACCGTGACAATTGCATTCCAGCCCTTATCATCTCACAGCTCAAGCATCAAGTGCAGAATATGCAATGTCCAGCACTTGACAATCTAAGTGCACCATGTGGGGTAATTTGCAGAAAACCCCCTGCATTTTGAAAAACTGCAAATCAGTCCCAGAAGGACGCAGGAAGTTTATTTAAGAGCAGACATTTGTCGATAGACAGTAGAATCTTGAATGTCAGTGCGCAGTCGCAGTACAACAATCAAAGAGCACCATGTGGGGTAATTAGCAGAAAACCCCCTACATTTTGAAAAATTGCAAATCAGTCCCAAAAGGACGCAGAAAATTTGTTTCAGAGCAGCCATTTGTCGACAGACAGTAGAATATCAAATGTCACCGCACAGTCACAATACAACAACCAAAAAGCAGTTTGGTTGGGTAATTTGCAGTAAAGCCCAAAAGTTGTGGATATTTGCACATAAGTCCTCACCTTCTGCAAGCAATTTGAGGAGTCGCAGCAAACTAGAGATCCGAGCATGCATCTCAACATGAGTGCCAATCACCGCACCGCAACCCTGGCAATCAGCATATTGCAGTTCCTTCCAGAGGAATAATCCTGGAGTTATCGCTTTGTTTTCTTGGATCTCATCTTGAGCGGATAAGACCCGTCTGCCCCTTTGGATTTCCGCGGGCGTGGAATCTAGCTTGCTTGACTTTGACCGGGCGGTCAAGGTCGCTTGCCCCTTTGGATATCCGCGGGCGCGGAATCCAGCATGCCTGACTTTGACAGGGCGGTCATTGTCCTTTGCCCTTTGGATTTCCACGGGTGCGGAATCTAGCTTGCTTGACTTTCACCGGGCGGTCATTGTCCTTTGCCCTTTGGGTTTCCGCGGGCGCGGAATTCAGCTTGCTTGACTTTGATCGGGCGGTCATTGCCCTCTGCCCTTTGGATTTCCACGGGTGCGGAATCTAGCTTGCTTGACTTTGACAGGGAGGTCATTGTCCTTTGCCCCTTTTGATCTCCGCGGGCACGGAATCCAGCTTGCTTGACTTTGACCGGGCGGTCATTGTCCTTTGCCCTTTTGGATTTCCGCAGGTGTGGAATCCAGCTTGCTTGACTTTGACCAGGCGGTCAAGGTCGTGTGCCCCCTTTTGGATTTTCGCGGGCGCGAAATCCAGCTTCTTGGCTTTAACCAGGCGGTCAAATGTCCTTTGCCTTTCCTAGGCTTTCCTTTGCTTTAACCGAGCAGTTAAAGTCCTTGGTTCCTTGGATTTCCCCGGGCAGGAAATCCCGTGGCTCGACCTTTTGACTGGATGGTCAAGGTCCTAACCCTTTCCTCGGATTTCCCCGGGCAGGAAATCCAGTTGTTTGACCCTCTGACCGGGCGGTCAAGGTTCGTTTTCTTTTCTCTTCTGGATTTTCGCGGGCGTGGAATCTAGTTGTTGGACCTTCTGGTAGAGCGGTCAGGGTCCTTTTATTTTTCCCTTTTGAGTTTTCACGGGCGCGAAATCTCTTTTGTTTGCCTTTGGTCTGTGTGGACCAGGCCTTGCTTTGCTTGACAAATAATCTATTTGTCATGCCCCCCTTTCCTTTTCTTGGGCTTGTACCCCCAACTACTCGGTTGACAACCGTCATGCTGTGAGGCGTTCGGGGATGGAAAGGCTTGCTTAGCTTGTCATATCCCGTCTCTTTGGTTGATAACCTCATAATCCGGCTGATGAGTCCGAGAACTTATCATTTTTCTTGCCAGTGCTTTATCTCTGCCTTGTGTTTTCAACATTAGCATTAGATTTGCATCGGCTTTCGCATCGGCTCTTGCATTAGCATCTTGCATTAGCATTGCATCCCCAGCATTTAGACCCGTAGGTGCATGCATTTGCATTTGCATTTGGCAACAAGTCATGACTTTCAGTGCATCTGTCGGATAAGTGACTTACCACCTACAGCAAACACCATCCTTCTGTGACCTCAAAATGGGGGTATCTTGTCAACCCTGAGCATCGGTCTAGGTTCCCTTCGTCCCTCGACCTCGCTCTGGGAGGAGCATCTGTAGACACTCTGATTTTGAGGTAGCTCGTTGATAAGACCCCAGATGTTGCTTTGGATATGGCAGTCCCTTGGACCAATTCTTGAACCCGTAGCAAGCCTGCAGCCCAATCTAAAATCCAGGCCAACAGGGGAGAGGACTTAGCTAGCACACCAACCTAGCACACCTAGCTAGCACATCAACGTAGCACACCTAGCTAGCACACTTCCCTAGCACACATAGGTGGCGCACATAGCCAGCGCACATCCCTGGCGCACAACGCTGCGCAGGCTACGACTGCTGGCTTGCCACCTTCCTTGGTTGTTACTTCCAGCAGTGAATGTGCCGTGGAATATTCCGGGCTCTTCGTCTGCGAGGCTCTCCTTATACCCATAACTCACCCATGAGAGTTCCCTATAAAAGGACCCCCATAGGCACCACTTGAGAGGGGATGAAAAATCCGACGAGTTGAGAATCCTGAGTAGAAACCTTGCAACTAGCCATTTTCTGCTCTAAAGCCAGCCCCCTGCACGAGCCTCTCCACCAGTCCAGCAGCTTATTTTCATTCCCTGGAGCACCCTCTTGCATCCTAGAGCCCTCCAAAGCAGCAACGATCTTCTTATCTTTGATATTGCAAGAAGGAACACTTCGTGAGGTAGGCTTTCTACCTCGCTTTTATTTTCTAAATGTCATTTCAGAACTGAATAAAACATGCTAAAAACATCATGTATGATTTGTTTTTCTCCATGTATTTGAAGTTTACATGTTAACATGCTCGCATTCCATGCAAATAATCTCCATGCTAATCTATGTTTGCATTTGCTAGCATGAAATCTACATGAGTTATTTTTTCCTCGCACATAGTGTTTTACCATGCACCATGTATGCTCTTGCACTAGAAGCACGCGCATTTGATCATCATTTACACATGTTTTGGTTCGTTTTATCCAGATCATGCTTGCTCTTAAGTATTTCACACGAACCCATCAACTCGCTTTGGTTTCAAATGCTTTATTTTCATGATGATTCTTTGATCCTATACACTCGCAGCACGTTTCCAGTTATTATCATAGCATGAACCCTTTTAACACTGGCATGAATCCCCCTTGTATCTCTGCTGGGTGGGTTCTGGATCAGGTCACTGTCTGATCCAGAATCCCTGGGGCGCACATCCCTATCGCACCTAACCCGCGCACTAATCTGGCGCACTCAACAGGCGCGCCAGACTGGTCGGAGATCAGTGCACTTGCATTAGCATTATACTTGCATGGCCTTATCACAACGTTTTGAGCTTGTTTCTCTCTGATTGATTCTCTAGTCTACCATGATGCCACCAGCATGTTTTCAGCTTTCAATCAAACTATTTTCCATTTTTTTTTCTGTTTTGTTATTCAGCTCCAGGTTGAATCTGGTAGACTGATTGCACCTTACTCCCTTGTGAGAACCATGTGTACCAGTCCATGATCCAGAGGCTTGGCTGAATCATTGCTTCCTGCATCTAGTTCAGATTGATGAGATCTTGTGTGAGGCTTCAGGCCCTTGAGCTAAAGGTCATTGCATTGCATTTGCATTTTTAAATCGTTTGAAGCATGTTTTCTGAGTTTTTTCAGAATGATTCCTTGTTGCATGTTTTTTCCAGAGTGCATCCTCTAATGTGTTGCTTTGCTTTTCTTTCTGTGTTTTACACTCTGCATACATTACTGGCCCACCTAGATGCACATAGGTGGCGCTCCAGACTGACGCACCAGTTTGGCTCACCAAACAAGCGCAGTGACCTGTTTTCAGTAGCACACAACATGTTTTTCCTGTATTTTGTTCGCTTTCTCGACCCGATTTGCTTCTGGATTTTCATCTAATCTTCTTCCTTGATGCATTAGGAAGGCACTCCATCGTTTTCAGCAGTTTTCTTGCATTTTAGCTTGCATTTTGGCATATAGGAAGCAAGGATGATAAATCACTCAAGATATTAGATCTTTGATCTTATTATGCAATATTCTTGCATCACCCCTTGGCCCGGCACACAAGCGATATTTCTGAGCATTAGGACACACCCCTACACATCATGCACCTATATTCTAGACACCACTCATTAGCATGGCATGGCATATCGCCCTCGGGCGTATAGCGAAAGGCTGAAAAGTCGACATTTCATTTGCAAAAGAGAAATCATTAGAAGACCGATTCGTCGGGCGTGTGAGGGTGCCTAACACCTTCCTCGCACGTAACAGGGATTCTTACCAGCATTTCTGGTTTGCGCAGCCCCTTTTTATTTTGTTTGCATGATTTTTCATGTGTTTTATGGTTTTCCTCGTCATCCATAATAGACTAGGTGGCGACTCCTGCATCTTTGCATTTTTCCCCTTTTCTTTTTGCCATGGCTTTGCCGCCTCCTTGGCAGACATACCACCTACCTGTGGGCCACTCCCGTCGGCATGGTTACACCTATCAACAAGCATGGGTAAAAAGAAATGTTTTCAGTAAAGCTCCCCCTCAATATAAACAAGGATAAAAAATCATATTCATATATTACAAATGTATCATTTTGATTTTTGACGTTTATTATTTTTCATTTTAAAAAGAATCAAAGTCATTTCACGAGGTAATCAAGATATCAATTGCTAAAATTATTTTCTATAAGATATCAATTTTTGAATTTATGATTAACATCCTTTTATGGGCATCAGAGTAATGATAAAGAAAATCCATATTCATCACAACAAATGTGACATTATAATCATGAAACTTGAGTGCATAACCTCTCTTATCAATCCACAAAATATGATTCAAGATATGTCAATTAAGTCCATTTATTTAGTCCATTTGTGCATATATTTAGAGTTTAAGAAGCCAAATAAATAGTCAAGATATTGTAATGTTCAATGTGAGCACAGGCCATGGTTTACAATTTAGAAAAATCATCAAATAAAATCAGCAAAAGTCATCTGTCAGAACAATTGGTTGACCAACATATTTCAGTAGACCGAGTCAAGAGAAATCAATCGTCTGTTTTAAAACGATACACCGAAATAGGAATGTTCACCTTTTAAAAATTATATTCTGTGCAATTTTATAAAAGCCTTGTAAAAGCTTAAAACAAGTATTTTCAATGGTATTAAAAGTAGTCTGTAAAACAAAAAAGGAGACATTCAAACATGTTCATATAAAGATATTCATTAATCATACCACTTTTCAACATACTCCCTTATCATTATGAAAATTGTGAAATTTATAAAAACAAAGATACTCCCCCTATCTTATTGAAAAATAGTAATAGTATTTCTCTGTAACGCCCCACATTTTCCACAACAATTTAAAACAAATTAAATTACGAGAAAATTGAAGCCCAACAAAAAATATCTAACTACCAGGAACTTGTGTGTGTGGCTACGAGACTCTAGACTATATGCACTACGCTAGATCTCTACATGCCTACGCCTGCAAACCAAAAACACGAGGAAAACGCATGAGTGACAAAAGTCACCCAGTACACACTCCAAGAAAAAACCACAGAAAAAAAATCACAATTAATTTTCTTTTAAGTTCATTTCGCAAACTATTTCTCAGAAACCTCACGAACCAAGCCCACATCGACCAAAACCACAACCAAAACTCTACTAGCCCAAAACAACAAGCAAAGGCCCTCAATGGCAAAAACCACACACGTAGTGAGTCGGGAAGCCCGACACCAAGCAACCAAACTCAGGTCACATGCAGTCTACCAAGAAGCGACCACAGTGTTCTACACTACCACGGTGAAGCCACCCTGTGTAGGAGCGATTACAGTCCTGCGATTCACCCTACCTAGAAAACCCTTACAAAGCCAACCCCTCCTTGGGAAGGCTATCCTGTCTCTCAGGAGCTACCAACTACGGGGCACGTGTCCCACCAGCACTGGCCACCACAAGGTATGCCTCCTCATGGCATCCTCCACACATAGTGCTCAGGAGAGAGTGTCATACCTCCATACCCAACGACAACTGAGCCTCAGTGCTTATAAGGACAGCAGGAGTGTCATACCTCCCTGCCATATCACAAGACACCTCAACCTGCAAACCACAACCCTAGCCTTGAGACGACTGTCAAGGAGTCTCATCCCTCTAGAACCCGACGTCGCTCAGCCTAAGGTATCTCTGCCCCCAACCTAAACCAGGGAGTCGTGCCTGACTACCCGGGAATGCCGTCACATTCCCTTGTCCCGACAACACAGTCCCACACTATCTCAGCCTGCACACAGATAATTAGGAAAACCATTTTCCAAAATAGGCCAACTATCTCTTTTAAATCCACTTTCCAAAACCATTTTATTTCTTTGAAAAATCTTCCAAAGACTTGGCAAAATGGCGCATCAGTTGTCCTAGGAGACCACTACTGACGGCCCAAAATCCCATCATACAGGGACAATGCAAACCAATCTGAAAACCACTACATTAAATATATTTTCCAAAAAACCAAGAAAACCACAAAAAAATGCCCTAGCAGACCCACGAATATGGAGCACGCACCTAGCCAGCACCCCTGGAACTTTTGTCTGAATGCCAACAAAGCCTGGACCAAGGGCCAGAACCCCTATCGAACCCGCACATGTGGCCCGCACAATCAGCCTGCGCCCCCAGTTCTCTGTCAAAATTCAGGCACCTACAGCTGGGCACCCAAAAATTACCCGAAGTGGGAGCTCCAACCGGACTGTCAAAATAATCATCAAAAATATCGAATAAAACATATGTGGTAGACCCTCGAGTCTACTCCAAAACCCAACAAACAAAAAAGAAATCCATTCACCATGCATCCGGATACAAAATCGCAAAGGCATAAGGGTAAAAATGACCTAAATCTCAACCACCGACATAAAGACCCATAAAAACCACAATAAATTCTCAAAAATTCTAAAACATTAAATTTAGACTAGATTACATGCATCCTAGGCATTTCTACCATTTTACATGATTTCTACACATTAAATTGGGGATACGTACTTGAAATGCGCTCCGGTGACCCTCCAGCCAACATCGGCGAACTCCAACGGCCCCACATGTCCACTGCCACTCCACGACCTTAGGGACATCGCTCCAGATCCTCTAGCACCGCCACAAGCAACCGCAAGCCGTCACCTCCCATCTCCTACTCTCTGGCTCTCTCTCTGTCACCCGCACCCACCCGAGACCGGAAGGATGAGTGAAGAAGAAAATGGAGAAGGAGTGAAGGGAGGAAACGAGAGGAGGAAAGGAAGAGAGGGATGAAGGTTAGGGCTCTGGTGCATCAGAGAGGACTCGCCCCAAGCACGCGTTATATATGAGGGGGAGGATGTCGCCGTGAACCTGCCCACTAACCTCCAACACGCACACACCGGCTAGTCTCTAGCCACCCTTCAGCCTCACCACACATAGCCCAACAGCCAGCACCAAGGCATGAGCCATCGACTCCCTGCATCAAACACTCAACCACTAGCCGACCCACAACGTGGGCCCCACATGGACCCACACCCGGGCTCACAAGCACAGTGCCACAATGCACAATGCGAACCACGTACAGGAACACACCTTAGAATCCAGCCCACGAGGCCCAAGCCCAAAAGCACAAATTCACACAACAGGCCTCGGAATAGTAACACTCGGCCAAGAATAAATTCATTAAAATGTAAATAATTACAAAATGAATTTTATGGGTGTTACATCCTAACCACTTTAAAAGAAGATTTCGCCCTTGAAATCGCTAGGCGAAAATGTACGGGTACTACGCTAGGATGGCTTCCTCACGTTCCCATGTGGCCTCCTTAGCTCCATTATGCCACCACTGCACCAAGACTAGTGGAATCACCTTATTCCGTAGCACCTGCTCCTTGCAATCAACAATCTGGACAACATCCTCCACAAAAGACAGATCTTCCTAAAGTCTTTCTGGCTGAACTGGAATCACATGAGACGCGTCAGCTAGGCACTTCCTCAGCATGGAGACATGGAACACGTCGTGCACGGACGACATCTCCAGTGGTAGATCCAACCAATAAGCAACCTCACTGATCCTTGGGGTGATCTGGTATGGGCCAATATAGCGAGGAGTCAGCTTGCCACGCTTCCCGAACCTCATGACATCCTTGGTCGACGACACCTTCAGGAACACATAGTCTCCCACCATGAATTTCCAATGGTCTTCGCCTCCTATCGGCATAGCTCTTCTGTCGACTCTGTGCAGCCAACAGCCTACTACGGATCAAATCCACCTTGTTTGCATACAGCTACACAAGCTTCGGACTAATCAATTGACGCTCGCCCACCTCGTTCCAGCAAACCGATGATCTGCATGGCCTACTGTACAAAGCTTCGTACGACGCCATCCCGATGCTCGAGTGATAACTATTATTGTAGGCGAACTCAATGAACGACAAATGGTCCTCCTAACTCCCTTGAAAGTCTAAGGCACATGCTCTGAGCATATCCTCCAACGTTTGGATAGTCCTCCATGTCTGACCATCTGACTGAGGATGAAATGCTGTGCTATAGTTGAGCACAGTGCCAAAAACCTCCTACAGAGTTCTCCAGAACCTTAAGGTGAGCCTCGTGTCTCTGTCCGACATGATGGACACAAGAACACCATGTAGCCTCACCACCTCGGATACATACAACTCTGCTAGGCAGTGCATCCGAAGCTTCACCCGAATGGCCAAGAAGTGGGCAGACTTGGTCAGTCGATCCATGATCACCCACACGGTGTCATTCTTACTCTAAGTCCACGGCAAACTAGTCACGAAGTCCATCGAGATGTGTTCTCAATTCCATACAAGAATATCCAACGGCTACAAAGTCCCTCAAGGTGTCTAGTGCTCTGCCTTGACCAACTAGCAAGTAGTACACCTCGCTACATGGTCAGCAACATCTCTCTTCATGCCAGGCCACCAAAAGTTCCGCTTCAAGTCTCGATACATCTTCGTACTCCTAGGGTGAATAGTGTACCTAGACCGATGCGCTTCATCCAACAACCTCTACCTGGCCTCCGTATGCTGAGGCACATACAGATGCATATCGTACTTTAACTCTCCATATGCCCCAATAGAGAAATGAGGCTGTCCATTACCCTCCAACTTCTCAATCACATCCTGAACAAACAGATCCAGCTGCTGACAGGTGACAATAAACTCTAATAGCTTCGGGCGAACAGATAGGTTGGCCACCCAAGCACTAACCGTTCCTTGAGCTTGCCACTTCGGCCTGCAGCTCACCAGATCCACCAACATGGTCCACTCCTTGACCATCAAGCTCGCCATCACGTGCGTACGCCAACTCAGGACATCGACGACCATGTTGGCCTTACTGGGATGGTAGGATAGGCTAAAATCATAGTCCTTCAGATACTCCACCCAATGGCGCTGCCTCAGATTGAGGTCTCTCTACGTGAAGATATACTTCAAACTCTGATGATCGGTGAAGACCTCAAACTGCTCCCCATAGAGGTAGTGTCGCCAAAGCTTGATAGCGAACACTACAATAGCCATGTCCAAATCATGGGTCAGGTAGTTCTTCTCATGATCCTTCAACTGGCACGAAGCATACGTGATAACATTATCATGCTGCATCAGAACACACCCTAACCCAACACCACTAGCATCACTATATACAGTGAAGCCACCACTTCCAGAAGGTAGAGTCAACACAGGGGCAGAAACCAAATGAGACTTCAGCTCTTGGAAACTCGCCTCACAATTTTGGTCCCAGCAAAAAGGAACTCCCTTCCTAGTCAACTCTGTCAAAGGCACGGCTATGGAGGAGAAATCTCTGATGAACCTCCTTTAATAGCCTACCAGACCGAAGAAACTCCTAATATCTGTCATAGTCTTGGGTCCCTCCCAAGTACTCACCGCCTCAACCTTTGCAGGATCCACTCTGATGCCATCTCTAGAAATCAAATGGCCAAGAACATGACTTCATTCAGCTAGAACTCACACATGGAGATTTTGGCGTACATCTGATAATGCCTCAGAGTATCCAAAACCACCCTTAGGTGCGAGGCATGAGTCTCAACATCATTGGAGTAGACCAGCACGTCATCAACAAAAACCACAACAGACTGGTCTAGAAAAGGGCAAAAAATCTTGTTCATCAGATCCATAAATGCAGCTAGTGCATTGGTCAAGCCGAAAGGCATGACCATGAACTTGTAATGCCCGTACCGCATCAGGAAAGCAGTCTTCTGAATATCTGAGTCTCCTATGCTCAACTGGTGATATCCTGACCTCTGATCAATCTTCGAGAACACAGATGCAGACTGCAACTGGTCGAACAAGTCATCAATGCGGGGCAAGGGATAGTTGTTCTTCACTGTGATCTGGTTCAGCATCCGATAATCTATACAGAGTCAGAGCAAACCATCCTTCTTGGGAACGAACAAGATAGGCACTCCCCATAGAGACACACTCGGCCTGATAAACCCCTTGTCCAGCAACTCCTGCAACTGGGTCTTGAGCTCTCACAACTTTGTTGGTGCCATGCGATAAGGAGGCTTTGACACATCACCAGAATCGGGGATCAAATCGATCGAGAACTCTACTTCCTTGTGAGGTGGCATACGAGGCAAATCGTCAAGGAAAATGTCGGGATATTCACACACGACCGAGATGTTGTGAACACCCAACTCAAGAGAAGTAGAGGTAACTATACTGGCTAGATACACCACGCAACCCCTGACCAAAGACTTTTAAGCCTTCATAGCTAAGATGACAAGCTTAGGGTCACCCTGACACCCACCTCGCACAAAAAAAGACCCATCCTTCGGAGACCCAAAATAAACTCTCCTTCGAGCACAGTCGATCAGAGCGGACTGTTGCGGCAACCAATCCATGCTAAGTATCACATTGTACTCCTGCATGTCCATCACGATCAAGCTAGCGTCCAACTCTCTGCCATTCAGCGTCAAGTCGACAGACTGCAAATACCTCCATGCCAAACTGTGCTCCCCCAACAGCGTCACCACGCTGAGATGAAAGGCCAGTCTAGTTAGTCTCTCTCCCAACTCCGCCGTGAAAGACTCAGAGATAAAGGAGAAAGAACTCCCTGAGTCAAATAACACTTTGGCCATCCGACCAGCCACAATACAAGAACCTGATGGCCAAACAAAACAACACCAAACATCCATCCAATCAGGCTGATGTCCAGATTACAAGGAGATTACAACAAATCTCTGAGGGTTATAGAACCAACTAATCATCCTTACCCTCAACTACATCTCCCGAAGACCTAGTGCCTGGGGCTGCAATGTTGAACACCTGTCCCCTATTCGGCTGTTGTGGCATGCTTCCTACCTTCTTAGGCGGTTTGAGACAAGATCTTTGAACGTGTCCCACCACCCTATAGTTGTAGCACACCACTGGAGACATAGTTCACGTAGGATGAGGACAATATGCAGCGATGTGGCCCACCAAACCACAGTTGAAGTATTGGTTCCCATCAGGAGTACTGGACCCTGTTTGACTAAGGCCAGCTCTGCTACTCCCAGCAAAACTTTGCCGCCCCGTAGTGGAAATACTAGACCTCGCCTTCTGCTTCTTCTCAGGGCTACCTGAACTATCGACACTTGGAGGACCAGAGAAAGAGAACCAGGAGGTAAAAGAAGACTTACCCTTCCCTTTGGGACGACTCTTTAGAAACTTCTGATGCTTCGCCTCGAAGCGATAAGCCATCCCAACCATGTCCTCCATAGTCTAGCACTAACAGCCCATCACCTTACACTTCCCTTTAACCGTAGCCCAAGGTTCAAGCCATCTAGAAACGTCTACGCTCGCTCCTCCTCAGACTCATAGGCAAGAGCAAAGTGTTCCAGCTGGGCGAACTCAGTCTCATACTCAAGCACTGACATCATGCCCTGCTCCAGACTCTGGAAATCTCGGCGAAGCTACTCCTACACATGAGTTGGAAAATACTTGTCATAAAAGGCCGTCTTGAAATCCTTCCACTGGATGCTAACAGTGACCGAGTACGGGAACTTCAGCCGCCTCATAGACTTCTACCACCTATCTGCCTCACCATCCAATAGATAAGTCGGCAACAGCATCCAATGCTCCTCTGGGCACGCCATGCTCTCCAGCATCTTCACCACCTTCTCTAGCCAGGCTTCGCTCTCCTCAGCATTGAACTAGCCCATAAACAACGACGGACGAAACTTCATGAACTGGTTCAACCACGGGTCACCCGACGGCTCATAGGCACTACTCTTGCTAAACGCTTGAGAGATCCAGTGTGCCAAACTCCTTAGTTCCACACGAACCACCTTCCATCTGCCTACGACCTCTCGAGGCTCGGTCTCCTCGATAGGGGCCTTGCCCTTACGACCACAAGGAGGCATCCTACCGAAGAAAGGCAAAGTACTTGCACCATAGACAAAACAACAATTAGAAAACCAGAGCGAAAAATCAGGTGCAGACTCTACCATGCATGCAAAACCTATGGAGTCTCTATACCGAACACCCTAGGTGTAGTGCAACCTAGTGAACCTGGATCTCTGATACCAAAACTGTAATGCCCCACATTTCCCACAATAATTTAAAACAAATTAAATTACAGAAAAATTAAAGCCCAATAGAAAATGTCTAACTACTAGGAACCTATGTATGCTGCGAGAAGACTCCAGACTATATGCACTACGCTAGACCTCTGCATGCCTGCACCTGCAAACCAAAAACACGAGGAAAACACATGAGTGACAAATGTCACCCAGTATGCTCCCCAAGATAAAACCACGAAAAACAAAATCATAATTAATTTTCTTTTAAATTCATTTCGCAAACTATTTCTCAAAAACCTCACGAACTACGCCGACACAGGCCAAAACCACAACGGGGGCTCTACTACCCAAAACCACAAGCCACGGCCCTCAATGGCCAAAACCACACACATAGTGAGTTGGGAAGCTCGACACTAGGCAACCAAACTCATGCCACACGCAGTCCACTGAGGAGCGACCATGGTGTTCTGCACTGCCATGAAGAAGCCACCTTTTGTAGGAGCGATCACCGTCCTGCGATTCTCCCTACCTGGAGAACCCTTACAAAGCCAACCCCTCAGAGGGAAGGTTGTCCTATCTCTCAGGACTCTACCAACTATGAGACATGTGTCCCACCTGTGTTGGCCACTACAGGGTACGCCTCCTCACGGCGTTGTCCACACATGTTGCTTAGGAGAGAGTGTCATACCTCCACACCCAACAACGCCCGAGTCTTAGTGCTCACAGCGACAGCAGGATTGTCATACCTCCCCGCCATGCCACAAGACACCTCAACCTGTAGACCATAGCCCTAGCCTTGAGAGGACAGTCAAGGAGTCTCATACCTCCAGAACCCAATATCCCTCAACCTCAAGTATCTCAGCCACCAACCTCGACTAAGGAGTCATGCCCGACCACCCGAGAATGTCGCCACATTCCCTGGTCCTGACAACACGGTCCCACACTATCTCGGCCCGCACACAGAAAATTAGGAAAACCATTTCCCAAAATAGGCCAACTATCTCTTTGAAATCCACTTTCCAAAACCATTTTATTTCTTTGAAAACACTTCCAAAGCCTCGGCAAAATGGCGCATCAGGGGTCCCAGGAGACCACTACTGATGGCCCAAAATCCCATCATACAGGGACAATGCAAACCAATTTGAAAAACCACTGCATTAAATATATTTTCCAAAAATCCAGGAAACCCCAAAAAAATGCCCTAGCAGACCTACACATATGGAGCGCGCACCTGGCTAACGCCCCTAGAACTTTTGTCTGAACGCCAACAGAGCCTGAGCTAGAACCGCTACAGAACCCGTGCATATGGCCCACGTAATCAGCTCGTGCCCCCAGTTCTCTATTAGAATTCAGGCACCTGTAGTAGGGCACCCAAAAATTACCCAAAGTAGGAGCTCCAACTTGACCCCCAAACAATCACCAAAAATCTCAAATAAAACATATGTAGTAGACCCTCATGTCTACTCCAAAACCCATGAAACAAAGCTGAAATCCATTCACCAGGCATTAAGATACAAAATCACAAAGGCATAAGGGTCAAAATGACCCAAATCTCAACCACCGGCATAAATACCCATCAAAACCACAATAAATTCCCAAAAATTCTAAAACATTAAATGTAGCCTAGATTACATGCATCCTAGGCATTTCTACCATTTTACATGATTTCTACACATTAAATTGGAGATATGTACCTGAAATGAGCTCTGCCAACCCTCTGGCCAACAGCCCCACACGTCCACTACCACTCCACGACCTCAAGGACATCACTATGGAACCTCCCGCACCTCCACAAGCCACTGCAAGCCACCACCTCCCATTTCCCACTCTCTGGCTCTCTCTCTATCACCCGCACCCACCCGAGACCGGAAGGAGGACTGAAGAAGAAGATGGAGAAGGAGTGGTGGGGGGAAAAGAGAGGAGGAAAGGAAGGGAGGGAAAAAGGCTGGGGCTCCGGTGCGTTAGAGAGTTCTCGCCCCATGCACGCATTATATACGTGGGGGAGGAGGTCGCCGTGCACCTACCCACTAACCTCTGGCACGCACACTTTAGCCAGTCTCCGGCCACCCTCCGATCACCCTCCAACCTTGCCGCACATAGCCCAATAGCTAGCTCCAAGGCACAAGCCAACGACTCCCCGCACCAAACACTCAACCACCAATTGGCCCACAATGTAGGCCCCACACGGACCCACACCTAGGCCCACAAGCACAGTGCGACAATGCACAGTGGCAACTACATACAGAACACACCACAGAAGCCAACCTACGAGGCCCAAGCACAAAAGCACAAATTCACACAACAGGCCTCGAAATAGTAACACCCGTCCAGGAATAAATTCATTAAAATGTAATAATTACAAAATGAATTTTACTGGTGTTACATTCTCCCTCAATCATTATACTCAAATCTCCCCATTTTTGTCATAACCAAAAAGAGCATAAATTCCTAAAAGTGATGGCAATATGTCTGTCTGAAAATTTTGGCAAACCAAAAATTTTTAGATGACCAAAATTCAGGGATTCAGTGTTTTATGAGAATGGTAAATTTGAATGATCCAAATTTCCACATGGTGAGTTTTTCATTAAAAAAATATCAAGATTGATATGCAAGAGAAAGACAAACTTCTTAATTCGTTCAAACCATAAAATATGACTATTCATAGGTAATTGGAGATTATAAAGATACATAAGTTGTATCCCAATAGATCCATAAAGTCTTGCATGGCATATATTCATATTAAACTAGAGATCACAAGAAAATCTCAATTCTATCCTAGACTGGGAGGAGGCATGATCTCAGAATGCTGTGAGGCCATCATCTCCCATAGTTGCTTGTTGAGCTGACTCCATGGCATATGTATCAAGACGAGTAGTGAGCAAATGTATGTCTTCCGCAAATTTGTCTTACCATTCACATGAGGATTTATATTGCTCCTCTTGTCTAAGTTTGATGTTGTTTATGTTAGACAGAAGACTCTCAATCTTGTCTTTAATTTCAGCGTCGTCCTCATCTTCAAAATTCTCTTCATCTTCTCTTTCCACTTCCATTCGTTCTGATGTGGTAGTCTTTGAAATATGAAGATTTTTCAAGGCCTTTGATCGTTTCAATGCTTGGTTCATTTTCTCAACTATGGCAAGGTCTAGGCTTTTAGTCTTAATCCTAAGTGAAGACTTAGTGGACAATGGGACCTCAAAATGCTCAAGAAGCTTGGTAATGGATGATCCAAAAAATAGCTTGGTTTTAACATGTTCCATGCAATCGATTATCATTCTTGCCTAGTTTACGGGAATTTTTTTTGCAATGGCATAAACTGCTTTACAAGATAATTCACTTAATTCATCATTATGACCCTTTTTCTGTATGAGATTAGTGTCCACATTGCATGCAATTGAACGGGCTTGTTTGGTTAACTGATTTATTTTATTTGGTTTAAAATGGGACCTTTTGTTGATGCGAATGGTCTTATTTATATTTTCAAAGGTCCAACCTAATTCTTCAAAGTTCAAAGTCAGATCAATGCTAGAACTAAGAATAGATAGAACATTTCCTAAAAGGTGTTCATCAAATGGAATTGCAAACCCTAGAGCATAAGATTCACAAACATATTCAGATGATCCTAAGTTGGCATAAAAGTGGGAAGCTAAATGACGATTTATTGGTTTGGATGTTATGGAAATAAGAAAAGGAACGAGCATTTGGACATGAAATAAATCTATGATATCTCCAAGTTCTTCAAAGACTACCTTTCGTCCAGTGAAAAGCTCCCGATTGGCAAATTTTTCTTCATGTAAAGTCTCGAAGGCTTCATCCAAAAAATAAAACCATTTGTCTTCATGTGACAGCTTAGGGGAGTATGTTTCTCCTTGTTTTCTCTTCCTATTGGAAACTTTCATCTTCTTTGGAGCCATTTGTTTTGTGACTTGAGAACCCGAATGAGTGAGGTAGAAACAGATTGATCAGGTTGGAAATGGCAAAAGATGGCAAGAAAAACTTGATTTGAGGCTGGAGAAATGATGAGGGTGATGAGATCGACAGAGATGACCCAAAGCTATGGTGAAAAGGAGTGAAATAAAAGTAAGGTTGATTAAGGCACCCAATTTTTATTTTGCTTGAACGAAGAAATCGGTATACCGAAACAAGATCGGTATGCCCTTTTCTTGAATATAATACAAATTCATTGATGAAATTCGATTGACCGAACCAAAACGGTGGACCAAGTTAGGGGATTTTTAAGAACATAATTCGGTCGACTAGAACTCTTTAGTTGGCTGAAATTTAGCACATAAATCGATAGACTGAAAGTTTTTGGTGTACCGAAAAGGATTATTTTAGAATTAAATAACAATCATGTAAAACTATGATAAATGAGATGAGTGTAAATTCATCCAAGTTTTATTATATATTCACTTTTGCAATAAATAAAATTTATAGAGAGTCATGTTTTGGCATAAAACAACTAGACATACTCTTCCAATAGGGAAGGGATTTTCAATATTTGTCAATGAGTTAATGTCCATTGTCCCTTCTCCTCCTTGGAGAAATTAAGCACTTCCATTAAGTAAAGATTTTGGTACCCACTTTATTTTGGGTGCAAAATTAATTTTAGGAATCATATCATAATTCTTTCTGGAAATCCATTTTTCTTTCTTAATGACAAATTCGTACTTTTCATCATTTTTAGCTTTAATAAATCCATTTTCATATGGAGTACCCATTTTATTTCCATATTTAAAGTTTATTGCATCAACATTCTACTTACTAGTTGTAAGCTTACTCACATCATTAAGCAAGCTTTCACTTTTAATTTTTAATGATGTAACGTTATTTTCCAAATTATCAATTTTTCTTTTCATGATATTCAATTCATTCTTCAAGGTATCATTTCTTATTTCAAGTGACTTATTGTTATTTTTTAATTCATTATTTTCATGTGAAATATTTTCCTTTTCAAGAGATACATCACTAAGGCTCTTATTTATACTTTTGCATTTTCCCTTTAGAGATTTATATTTCTCAAAGAGCTCATTAAATCCATCAAGTAATTCATTTATAGAGAAATCTTCAATATTGTCTAAATATAACATTTCACTAGACATAGCCATAAAATATGAATGAGGTACTTCACTATCAGAAGATGAACTTTCTTCATCGATTGAAGAGTCACTATCATCCCAAGCGGCTTTGAGAGCTTTCTTCTTCTTGATTTTTCTTTTATTTGTATTCTTCTTTTGAACTCTTTCTTATTTTAAGAAATTTTTGAATTTATGGGTAATTAGAGCAAGATCTTCCTCATCTGAATTATCCGTTTCAATTGAGGCATTAAGGGCAATACTCTTTTCACTTGCGATATTTTCAAATTCTTTCTCCTTTATTTGAACTTCATATGAAGTCAAATTTCCTATAAGATCTTCAATGGAATATGAGATAGGTCCTTAGCTTCTTCTATGGCTATGGTGTTTTTATCCCAATCTGGAGTTAGAGATCTTAGAATCTTTCTATCTAATTCACTTTGAGAATAACATTTTCCAAGTGATTGCAAATTATTGGTTATCTCACTAAATCTAATGAACAAATCACTAATAGATTCATAAGGTAGCATTTTGCATATTTTATAATTATAAGCAAGCATATTTATCTTAGTTTCCTTTACTTGACTTGTTCCTTCATGAGTGACTTCTAAAATATGCCAAGTCTCATGAGATGTATTATAGTTTGAAATTCGATTGAATTTATTTTGACTAATAGCACAAAATAGAGTATTTAACCCCTTAGCATCTAATGTTGTTAGATTTTTCTCCTTTTCATTCCATTCCTTATAGTTCCTTTCACTAAGTGTATATCCATTTACAACTACATTCCATAAATCAAGATTAACAGATTTTTTAAAAATGTTCATCCTACATTTCCAATGAGTATAGTTATTTCCATCAAGAAATGGTGGCCTATGAATATATTGTCCTTCTACAAAATTATGGTGAAATGAACTAGAAACCATTATCTAGAAGATTGTTAAATCTTAACCTAGATAAAGTTTACTTTGATACCAATTGTTAGGATTCTTAGACTTCACTAGCGGGGTGACGAATAGTGAATTAAAGTACTTATTTGCAATTTTATTGTTTGTTTAGTAATTTGCAAGTTTTTTTAAATCAGTTAACAAGTAGACAAGTTGAACTGAAGAAATTGGGTATTAAACTATAGCATGCATAAAAGGGGATGAGATGCAATGATAAACACAAAGAATTTTATAGTAGTTCAGCCTTCCCAACTTAGTTCATACCTCGAGAACCCCTCAAGAATTTCTCTAATCTGATCTTGTTCCTGGCCAACATCTTACTGTTACATTACTTCGACGAGCCCTCTTCAAAACCCTGCAAAAATCACAGATTTCTCTTCTCACAACCGGAGAAGAGAGGGCTCATTAAATGTAAAAATACAACACTTACATTTTACTTCTCCCAAATACTTGGCAAGGCTTCATCGTTGGAAATGAAGCTTCTGGCTCAAGTGATGGAGAATTCCAGTTGATGATGTGCTTGAAGCTCAATTCAATGGATGTGAGTGGAATGCTAATGTTTGGACATGGAAACTCACACAATGGTTTCTCAATGATACTCTAGGGTATTGCTATCTTTAGAGCTTAATAGGGGGTTCTATTTATAGAGAAAGATGGGTAAAAGATTGTGTCTAATGTCTCTCTAATGTTCACTAACGACTACTGGTTTAGTATGCCGAAATCAAACGATCGACTGAAACCTGCAACGATTGAGCACTTTGGTAGACCAAAACAATTCTGATATGCCAAAAACCCTTGATTCGGTATGCCGAAAATGTTCGGTGTGCCGTTCTAGATTTCTATTCTGATATTTCTAATTTGCACATATTTTGGTATACCAAGGAAATTCGGTATGGCGAAAATGCCTTGTCAGCCTTATAACGAATGTTTTCAATGGTAAGTTTCGGGGTTAAGGCAAATTCCCTATGCCTCTAAGGGGGTATTAGGGAGATAATTACAAGTTTCTAGGTGTAGACACCCCGATATTGAGGTAGCTCATTGATAAGACTCCAGATGTTGCTTTGGATATGGCAGTCCCTTGGACCAATTCTTGAACCTGTAGTAAGCCTGCAGCCCAATCTAAAAAACAGGCCAATAGGAGAGAGCACCTAGCTAGCACACCAACCTAGCACACCTAGCTAGCACATCAACCTAGCACACCAACCTAGCACACCTAGCTAGCACACTTCCCTAGCACACATAGGTGGCACACTTAGCCAGCGCACATCCCTGGCGCACAATGCTGCGCAGGCTGTGACTGCTGGCTTTCCACCTTCCTTGGCTGTTACTTCCAGTAGCGAATGTGCCATGGAATATTTCGAGCTCTTCGTCTGCAAGGCTCTCCTTATACCCGTAACTCACCCCTGAGAGTTCCCTATAAAAGGACCCCCATAGGCACCACTTGAGAAGGGATGAAAAATCTGGAGAGCTGAAAATCCTGAGTAGAAACCTTGCAACCAGCCATTTTCTGCTCTAAAGCCAGCCCCCAGCACGAGCCTCTCCACCAGTCCAGTAGCTTATTTTCATTCCCTGGAGCACCCTCTTGTGTCCTAGAGCCCTCCAAAGCAGCAACGATCTTCTTATCTTTGATGTTGCAAGAAGGAACACTTCGTGAGGTAGGCTTTCTACCTCCCTTTTATTTTCTAAATGTCATTTCAGAACTAAATAAAACATGCTAAAAACATCATGTATGATTTGTTTTACTCCATGTTTTTGAAGTTTACATGTTAACATGCTCGCATTCCATGCAAATAATCTCCATGCTAATCTATGTTTGCATTTGCTAGCATGAAATCTACATGAGTTATTGTTTCCTCGCACATAGTGTTTTACCATGCACCATGTATGCTCTTGCACGTAGAAGCACGAGCATTTGATCATCATTTACACATGTTTTGGTTCATTTTATCTAGATCATGCTTGCTCTTATGTATTTCACACGAACCCATCAACTCGCTTTGGTTTCAAATGTTTTGTTTTCACATTGATTCTTTGATCCTATACACTCGCAGCACGTTTCCAGTTATTATCATAGCATGAACCCTTTTAACACTGGCATGAATCCCCTTTGTATCTCTATTGGGTGGGTTCTGGAGTAGGTCACTATCTGATCCAGAATCCCTAGGGTGCATATCCCTGTCGCACCTAACCCGCGCATTAATCTGGCGCACTCAGCAAGCGCGCCAGACTGGTCGGAGATCAGTGCACTTGCATTATCATCATACTTGCATGGCCTTATCACAGCGTTTTGAGCTTGTTTCTCTCTGATTGATTCTCTGGTCTGCCAAGACGCCACCAGCTTGTTTTCAACTTTCAATCAAACTGTTTTCCATTTGTTTTTCTGCTTTGTTATTCAGCTCCATGCTGAATCTGGTAGACTGATTGCACCTTACTCCCTTGTGAGAACCATGTGTACCAGTCCATGATCTAGAGGCTTGGCTGAATCATTGCTTCCTGCATCTAGTTCAGATAGATGAGATCCTGCGTGAGGCTTCAGGCCCTTGAGCTCAAGTTCACTGCATTGCATTTGCATTTTTACATCTTTTGAAGCATGTTTTCTGAGTTTTTTCAGAATGATTCCTTGTTGCATGTTTTTTCTAGAATGCATCCTTCGATGTGTTGCTTTGCTTTGCTTTCTGTGTTTTACACTCTGCATACTTTACTGGCCCACCTAGATGCACATAGGTGGTGCTCCAGACTAACGCACCAGTCTGGCGCACCAAACAGGCGCAGTATCCAATTTTCAGAAGCACACAGCATGTTTTTTATGTGTTTTGCCTGCTTTTTCGACCCAATTTGCTTCTGGGTTTTCATCTGATCTTCTTCCTTGATGCATTAGGAAGGCACTCCGTCGTTTTCAGCAGTTTTCCTACATTTTAGCTTGCATTTAGGTATATAGTACGCAAGGATGATAAATCGCTCAAGATATTAGATCTTTGATCTTATTATGCAATATTCTTGCATCACCCCTTGGCCCGGCACACGAGCGATCTTTCTGAGCAATAGGACACACCCCTACACATCATGCACCTATAATCTAGACACTACTCATTAGCATGGCATGGCATATCACCCTCGGGCGTACAGCAAAAGGCTGAAAAGCCGACATTTCATTAGCAAAAGAGAAATCATTAGAAGACCGATCTGTCGAGCGTGCGAGGGTGCCTAACACTTTCCTCGCACGTAACAGGGATCCTTACCCACATTTCTGGTTTACGCAGCCCCTTTTTATTTTGGTTGCATGATTTTTCATGTGTTTTATGGTTTTCCTCGTCTTCCATAATAGACTAGATGGCGACTCCTGCATCTTTGCATTTTTTTCCCCTTTTCTTTTTGTCGTGGCTTTGCCGCCTCCTTGGCACACAGACCACCTACCTGTTGGCCACCCCCATCGGCATGGTTACAAGAACTGGCTACTCCGCTGGGGATAACCAGATCCCGGCTTCGCTTTAATTTCTCTTTTTTTCAGCGTTCTCCTTGTTCGCTTTACTCTTTCCATGCTATGCCATGCTATCTTTTCCATGCCATACTTTCTTTGAGTAGTGTCTTTTTGCATGCATTTTTGCTATGTTTTCACACATTTTCCATGCTACACTATTGCACACATTGTCTCACATTCTTTTATTCATGTCTACTTGCCCGTTTATTTCCCTTCCTGTTATGCCATTCCTATGAGAATAGAGACATGCTTGCTTCCCTTCTTGGTTAATAAAATATAACAACCAAAATCGAGGCTTAAGGCAAACTAGGGACAAAATGCAAATCTCCCCCCATGGCTTAATAAGCTTGCAAGTAAAAGACTTAAAGCATACTTTGCATACATCATATAGGGCATGCATTCTTCTCCTCTCCTAGGACTACCTATACAGTCTGCGAAGGACATGTCCCGGTGGTTCATCCTAATGACTTTGGCATAGGGTGGAAAATCAAGCTTGTTCCCCCTTAACTGGGGTTGTGTTGGTGTTAGTAAAGCGGCACAGCCTACTGCTTTGGCAGAGGTCAAGGCTTCGAAAGCACCACTCGTTCACTGGCTATGCTTTGGCGGGGATTTAGAACGGGGACCTTACTATTTCTAACCTCGAGTCGGAGACCTATCCACCCTAGCTGTGAACCCGGAGTAGACAGCTCGATAGGACACCCCTAGATGGTGAGAGAGTGCATACTAGAGGCATGCATTCGCATAGCATACCACCATAATCATTGCATTTTGCTAATTTGTTTATTTTGTGCATAGGAGTTTTGATCTGCGAGTTTCCTCAACTTAAGCCCAGGATCTTTTCATTTCACTGACTTCTCTTTTGCGACCTTACTGTCGATCGCATCCTCGAGTTATTCGTCACATCCGATGATAGCTCGTCCTAGGTTTCGTCGTGTTCATCCAAGCCACAGTCCAATCCGCACTCGCTCGTGATTCGCGATGGCACAGCATGCTGGCGAGTCCCTTTCCCCTACCGTCTTGGAGGACGTTCCTGCCTCGGGACACTCTTCCTATGTGTCTGTCCCTGTCATCTCGGTTGCCTCCACTTTTGCCTTAGCTTCTGGAGGACCTCCACCACCTCATTTCTGTGTTCTCGTGGCAATCCCGCCATCGAGATCACCTGCCTGGTCTTCTCCTACTGTTGGGGCCACAGCAGTAGAGCCTGTTTCCCCCCAGGGCTATGTCTTTACTTGCCCTCCTCCTACTGCGGCTGTTTCAGTAGTAGCTACCCCCCAGTTTGGACAACTGGGATCTCAGCCTTTTGCTTCTGCCTCCTTTCGGAGCCACCAGCGACGATCCTGCGACCGTGCAGCTGCAACAGATGACGGCCCTCGCCCAGCAGCTGCAGGGATTAGCACTGGCGTTCCAGCCCTTCTCTGCTCTGTCCTTCCCTGCTCCCGAGTTGCCTGCGCAACCGGCCTTAGGACCACAGTTTGCAGCTGCTACACTCCCACCACAGTCGTCGCCATCCCTTGTCTCTCCAGCAATAGGGGTGTCGGCACTACCCTTTGTCATACCAACACAGCACCCACCTCAGCATGAATCCCTCCTATCTGGTGGCCAGCCTCCTAGGCCGGTGGGAGCATTACCCTTTGTGATTATTGACACCATCCCGGTTCAACAACTCTTGCTCCCACATTCTGCACCACTAGTTGCACCACCCCCTATTTTTCCTTCATCCTTTTATCACACACAGGCCTCATCCTTCCTCCCACAGTACACTACACCCATGCACTTGTACACTGGCCATCTTGCCGTAGCACTTAACGGCGGAATGGTGGATCTGGAGGAGCCCCTAGGGGCGACCCATACAGTGTACGCGGCACCCGCCTCTACTGCGCAGTCCACGGCCGCAGTAGCTCCAGATGCTCTCCTTGCAAGAGTAAATGACCTGGAGCGCACTCTCCGGCAAGTGCAAGGTGGGGACCGCCAGTCCTACCAATTCAGGGACCTCTGCTATTTCCCAGAGGCGACTCTCCCCCCGAATTTTCACATCCTGGAATTTGAGAAATATAATGGTAGGGGTTGCCCCATTGCCCACCTTAAAGCCTATTGCAGAGACCTCGCTCAGCTCCAGGCCGACGAAAGGTTATTAATCCGCCTATTCCAGAAGAGTCTCACGGGGCCCACGTTGAAGTGGTTCACTTCCCTCAACATGGCCACCATCAGGACTTGGGATGACCTTACACAGGCATTCCTGGAACAATATTCCTTCAACCTCGACTAAGTCCCCAAGCGGGAGGACCTAGTCACTCTTAGGCGGAGACCCCAAGAAGCATTCGGGGAGTATCTTGGACATTGGCGGTCCTTGGCTTCACAGGTCAAAGATAGACCCTCGGACGAAGAGTCTATTGAGATCGTGATCCGGGGAGCACAGCCAGCGGTCGGGGCTCTGCTTAGCATCCAGCCTGTCACTACTTTCACTGCACTGCTTCGGGCAGGCGCCTGTGTTGAGATTTCACTACGCTGTGGCAGTTTTCCAGCACTCTCTGCATTTGCCAACCAGGCCACTACCTCACATAGTGGCCCGAGCAGCAGCAACAGCAACAACCCCAACACCAACACACCCAGGAGGCGGGATTCTCCTAAGAATACCATCTCTTACATTAGAGCCCCTGCTGCACCGGCAGATGTCCGCCTGCCCTCACAACACCAAGTAGTTTATGCACCCATGCTTACACCTAGGGCACAGCATGCATCACACATTACCCCCACTGCCACACCAGTATATCCCAACCCACCGGCTAGGACGCGCCCACCGTTGGCACATCCACAGCCGAAGCGACAACATCATGGCCGACGCCACTATACCCCTTTAGTGGAGCCGTTGAGCATGGTATTCCCCGAAGTCGCGTCTTTGCTGAGGTTGCCGGAGGTACGCCCTCTGCCTAATCCACTGCCATCCTGGTACAATGCTAACACTTTCTGCAATTTCCATCGCGTGGCTGGCAACACGACGGACAATTGCTTCACACTCAGGGACGCTATCCAATATCTGATTGACCAAAAGGTCATTGTGATAGACACTCAGGCAGCCACCCCAGCACGCCCCCCAGCAGTACATCCAGCACAACAAGCACAGCCAGCACACCTTAGCATAGTTAGTCAGCCTTTGCCGCAGCATCCGCCTCCAGGAGCTCCAGGTTCCACGGGAGTTAATTTTGTCTCTTCTTTTTCTCCTTATGGGTCAGTTTCATCCCCCATCTGTCCCACTGCCTTGATTCATGATGTATCTTCTCCTTTTCCCCATCATTTGTATCGTTCCTTCCTCGATAACGTCGAGGAATCCATTTCTATGATCCGTCCTGCTATCGAGTCGGAGAGCCCTGAGGTGCCACCAGTAGCTCACACCCAGCCTTCAGCTCTAGTTCATTTAGCAGCTTGGCCCCAGTCCAGACCAGCACAGCCAGCACGCCCTTGGATCCACCAATACCCTCACCAGTACTACCAGCACCTCCAGGTAGATACCTCTGCTCACCCTAATCCTTCAACCCCACCTGTATAGTTAATAGCCCGTCCTCCGATTGTTGTTGCTCTGACCCGTGACATGCATCGTGTCCCTTTCAACTACGCCACAGGAATGTGTGCGAAGGTGACACGATCAGGTAGAGTATACAAACCCGCAGCCATCAGGCCTAACCCTTTAACCCAAATCCCTAGCCAGCAGGCCCAGCCATCTAGGCCACCAGAACTTATAGCACAACCCCTGCCCAGTCTCAGGCACATTCTCCTCAGCCGCTTAGGCCTTGACTAGCATCATCTTACCCCACCACTAGCAGCCAGCCTTCAGCTGACATCACCGCCCAGTTGAAGAAGGTTCGAGCCGACATCTCCATTTGGGATCTTATCCATACGTCGACCGAGCATAGGGAAGCTTTTCTTAGGTTCTTTCAGGCAGCCCGTGTATCCCAGACCATAGAGCCTGCTACCCTAGAGAACATGGTAGGAATGATCACCGCACCTCAGGTCATCTCCTTCTCCAGCCAGGAGCTGCCCCCTTCTAGCATCAATCACAATTCCCCCTTGTTCATCACCATGCAATATCAATGTTTTTACATCCCCTTCACGCTGGTGGACAATGGAGCAGGCCTTAATGTCTGCCCCCTACGCACAGCAAATGCACTCGGATTCAAGTCCGAGGATGTTATACCAGCTGTGAAAGGGATGACAGCTTTTGATAATACGCATCACGATGCGCTTGGGATCCTTATTATCCCCCTAACCATTGGCCCTGCCCGCTTCGACGTGGAATTCTACGTCATTGACATTGAACCTTCTTTTAACCTCTTGCTTGGACGCCCTTGGCTTCACAAGCATCAAATCATTCCTTCAACCCTCCATCGCAGGATTAAATTCTGTTGGGATGACAGTGTCGTTGTTGTCCTGGTAGAAGACATGGAGAAGGTTGAGTCTGTCTCATCCCTAACACCACAAACTAGTCATTTTGATCCTAAGCCAACCGATGATCTCTTCCGGGTTAATCGGTTCGAACCGGTTAATTTTATTCCTCCATCAGAGCTTCCCGACCATTTGGTCACCTCTGGCAACCCCCACTTGATGATCGACAACCTGTGTCGCAAATGGGGATATGAGAAAGGATCACCTCTTGGGCTT
>JAMKQA010004886.1:0-31603 GCA_024699735.1 Posidonia australis | reverse complement strand
CGGGAAATATGACATGCCTTGACACTGGACCTTTCGAGATTTGCTCTCCTGGCATCCCCTGTTAATCCTGGTTACTTTTGTGTTACTGATTTATTTCTATTTACTTTCCATCTTAAAATTGATCTATTTTATTCTTGTTGGACATTGTTATTTCAAATCATTCTCTGGTTGATTTGGAATGAAAGGAACAATAGGTTTTTCAAATCATTCTCTGGTTGATTTGGAATGATTACCAATGATATCTCTTCATTGTTTTACTGTTGGGTAGACTCTTTGGTTACAAGTTTCGAAAAAAGTGAAAATACATGGGTAATACCATCTTATTAGCATAACAGAGTTGTGGAGCATAGTTTATTGGCTCCCAGCAATCTCCATTGTGAGATGGAGTATGATTCTGTAACTCCTGCTCTTCCCATGCGTGATTAATTTCTAGTTAATTGATACTATGTAGCTTGCAGTTGCTGAGAATTTTTGGTTCATAAGATACTTGTAATATTTTTTGGTCACGCTGTGTGACGGGATACCATACTTGTAATATTTTTTGAGCACTACTTTGTAATACTCTGGTTGGAATTTTCCTATATTAATAAAACTAATTACCGTTTACAAAAAAAAAATAATAATTTTGTTACACTTATTTTCTAATTGAGAAACATGATCATTCACCGAACATCTTTTACCATGGAAGTCAACGTAAACTTATTTTTATTTTTTTAATAGATTTTAATAAGCAAAACTTATAAATTTTGTTCACGTAAACTTTGATTTTTTTTTCCTCAAAGCATTAATCATGTATTTCTTGTACATTATAATGAAAACATTTATCTTATACGCTTCATTGCTATATTTCTTGTCTTTTTTTGTCCTTCATAGTTTTTTACTCCTGTGGAATTTTTTAAAAAGAAATCTAAAATTTGTCTAATCTTTTATATTTATATTTATATTTTATTATTATTTTTTTATAAATTTTTTACTTGTACGTCTTGAGAACTGCCACGTACATTGTTTTAACATTTTAAGTAGGGGTGGTAATCGAATTGAACGATCCCAACACACCTATTCAGCTTGTTTGTTTATTAGGCTTGTTCGAGCTCAACTTGAGCTTGAGTTGAGTCAAGAAAATTAAGTTCAAGCTTGACTTGTTTGGTGAATACGCCATTTGAGTTCGACTTGGCTCAAGCTTGTTTAAACAATCAAATCGAATTTGAGTCAAACAAGTTTGTTTAGTTTGTTCAATTTGATTGGTTCGTTTAGCTCACTTAATCTTATTTATTTAAGATATCCAATTCAAAACTTCTTTATCATACATTCGTACAAGGACAATTGACGCAACAAATAATTATTAGAATTAATATTTAAAATCAATTAAAACTAAAATAAATTTAAAAGTACACTAATACCTTAAAAATAGAAACACAAGAATAAGAAGAAAGTTTGAAAGCAACAAGTTCTTAAACATGTCCATTAAAAAATTGGAAACCAAAAGTCTAATTTGATACATAAGTCCATTTTTTCTCGAAAGTATTTTAACTTGCCCAAGACGAAGCTGCCACACATCAAAAGACCAAAAAGAACAAATTGAACGTCATCAAGATCAAGCTCCTGCACATGCTAAATGAGTTTTAATAATCGAGTCGAACTGAGTCACGACAACAATATTCAGACTTCACTTATTTATATAAACGAGTCTAAATTTTTTTTTAGGCTTGACTCGTTTATAAATGACCCGAGTTCGAGCCGATCCCGAGCTATTAAACGAACATGAGTAGAAACTAACAGTCAAACGCCAACTGAGGAAGGAATACTCACGTTCCAAGCGTTCCTCCCGAACTCTTCTCTCGCGATCTGCTCACCTCCCAGCCGCTCCCCCACCCCCCTCGTCCTCCTCCGCCCATGGGCCAGTCGTCGTCAACCTCCAACCGGCTGAGAAACGACTACTATTACGCCCAAAATCCCAATCTCCCTCCTTCTCCTCGCCCTTCCTACTCCATTCCCCCACCATCACCACCATTACAACCACGAACACCACCGCCTCCTCCTCCTCCTCCTCCGCCGCCGCCGCCGTCGCCGTATCCCTTCCCCTCCAATCCCAACCAACCGGCTCCCTATCGTTCCCCTTCCCCCTACAACTTCTACTCCCCGCAACCTGTTAGGGCTTTCGCCCCTATGGTTCAGGGCCAATCCGGCTGCCGCTACTACTCTTCCGGCGCGAACCCTCAGGGCGGGGGCTGGTGGTCTTCCTTCGTCCCTCCTTCTCCTGGTTATTCTGGCTATGCTTCTCCCCACCACCCTTCGCCTTCCAATTGGGCGCCGGTGGCCGCCCCGGCGGTGTACCCGGTGCCGCAGCAGCCGTGCGTGGAGCATGAGGAGACCAAGAGGGTTAAGAATGACGTGAATGTTCACAAGGAGACGATTCGGCTCGAGACGGATGAGGAGAATCTAGACCAGCATCTTGTTTCCTTCACCTTTGATGCTAATTTTGATGGCGGGTATGGTTGACTTATTCTTGGTTTGTTGATTGTTTTGCCTTTTGAGTTCCTTTTCATGCATTTTGATTGGTGTTGGTAAAGGTTGGGATTTGTTTTGGTCCATTACACATGGAGGAGCATATGGTAGGTGAGTTGCAAGGGATTTTGTTGGTGAAATTCACATTTTGGTTGTAGAAGTTTGTAAGTATAAAAAGGAAAGACTTAAAATGAAATGGATTTTGACGATAATCACAACTATAGCTTTGCTTTGCAAGGGATAAATGGAGAATAGATTTCCCAAATATTAAAAAGGGCAACCTTGTGCACAAGCCTCCCACCAAGGTTGGGTATTGGGAGGGTTCATATGTACGCACACTTACTCCTACATGTGGACAGCCTGGTTCCACAATTTGAACCCACGACCTTCAAGGCACAACTCAACAACGCCAAGAAGCATCTTGTAATAAACTTCCCAAATATGTAACTAAAGACGGCAAAAGGAAGTTTGTAGGGAAGAAGCAACATATAGGTTTGACAGACTCCAACATTTTGAGTGTTGCAGATCTGGAAGAGTGCTTCATGTGTTTTAAAACCTTGCTTTATCACAACTCTAGTCACAAATGTTTCTAACTTGAGAAAATCTTGTGTTGCCTTTATGAAAATATCTAGGTGAATCATTTGGCTAATTCCTGATGGTTTGTTCTAAGAGAAGCCTGCTGAGACTGTTTGAAACTTTTATTTTTTTTGTTTGTCAATGTTGTAGATTTTCATCAAAGTTATGCATACTTCTCTAATTCAAAATGTTTAATCTCTTTGACCAACTGCAAAATTCTAATTTAATATGATCATGGCCTCGTTAAGATGGTTGTGTGCATAAGTAAACTGAAGCATACCCTATTATTAATGAACTCAAACATTCTACATTGTAGTGTATTAGCTCATCTATGACTCTTAAGTCTTGATTTCATCAGCATTGTTTGAGACAAAGGTAACAGTGAGCTGCACTGTCAAATTCAGCTGTGGCTTTTTGGTTGCCTTATGGCTAAAATATAGATGCAAGAAATTCTTTCTGTTTGAAAATGAAGTATTACAGAAGCATGAAACTACATGCTCAAATTAGTTGTGATGTGGCGCCGTACCACACATCTCCTATTGTAATTTCTTCTAGCCATGCTGTTGTCCCAAACAATGCCATATTTGTCAAGGCATCATCTAGGTGGCAAGGCACACTTGGATACTATCACACTGGGTGCCTAGGAAACTTTTGTGTGCCATTATTTAGTTACTACAATTATGTGCTCTCTTTGAGTGTCTAGATCTAGACGAAACCTATATGTTGTTGTGCTCTTACTTGGCAATATGTACTGAAGATTACATTCACATGAGTCTAGTTGCATATTCTGTAGAATTTTATATTATGATTTAGGAATTACTTTTTATTTCCATTAATTTTGAATGTACCAAACTTAATGTGCTTTTGCATTCTTTTGCTTGTAAAGAAAAGTTTTTCTTTCAGTTTGCTATATCTTGTCTTGGCTCTTATCAATTCAGAGTTCTTATTTCTTTTTATCCATTAATTTTGAATTTACCAAATTTAATGTGCTTTTGCATTCATGTGCTTGTCAAAGATATATGTTTTTCTTTGAGTTAACTATATTTTGTCATGGCTTGTTTTTCTTTGAATTTTTAAACTTTGGTTATAATACACATAATTTACAAGCTTCCACTTCTACTTTTGCAAGTATATATCAACTTTGTTTCTTAATTACTTTGTATTTAGCTTCTCCATTATCTTTAACTTAATTAAAATTATTAAAAACAATTCCCAACATATGAGATTTGTAAGATATGATTTATAGACATAATATTTATGATTGTGTAATGAATCTGACTACTCTTAAACATGTATATCTGCTAATTATGACTTTTTCTAACAGTAAATAAATTAAGACTTTGTTCTTGATTTCTATTTGTGAACACATGTCATCATCAATGTGACATACTTTGTTACAGAAGAGCCAAAGTCTGTTGTTAAATGTTATTTGAAATTTTGCTTATTGATTAGAGTCAACATTTACCTCATCCCATCATTGAAGTTTTTTGGTAACTGGGTAGACTGGTAATTGATTAAAGGGATGTTTACCTGATTGAACTATGACATTATTATTATATTTATTTAAAAACTATTATGGATTTTATAATGGCATATAAGTACTTAAAAAAATAAGAAAGAAGGAACTAACAATAAAGTTGAATGTATGAAAATATTTTAAATTTGTTAAGTTTATTAGTATAGTGTGTTGGGTTGTGTGATAGGGTAATTGGATATCCGCTTATCTTATCACATATATATGTGTAACTTGTAACCCAATGGAATAGATTACTTTTCTCTCTTTCTACATGGTACCAGAGCCCAGGAGAAAACCCTAGGGTTTCCTTAGCCGTCGACCATCTTTGGCAGCACCTCCGATGCCGACCAGAGCTTCCAGTGATCTTTCTGGCATCGACTAGGCCTTTCGGCCACTCTTTCGTTGCTGTCCAAGCTTGCTCCCTCTTCCTCCGGCGTCCACAGGATTCGCAGACCTCTTTTTTGCCGTTGATAGGGTCCAGTAGACCCTTGTTCACTACCGACAGGGTTTGTCGGCCGCTTCCTAGCTGTCGGACACCATCGGCAGGGCCTGTTGTTCCCTCTCCTACCACCGGCCACCCCTGGATGGTCCTCCGGTGACTCCTATCAGACCATCTAGGGTCTGAAATGCAGTCCTTAGGGCTGTTTTCTTGTCTTGGTTGCTACTAGTGTGTAGACAGCCCTCACTACTACCATCGATAGTCAAGCCAGTGGCTATTGCTAATGATCAAACCATGACAAGGGCTGTATATATTTCTTTTTACTACTACTGAGGGTGGCTCTTGCTGTCCACCTGGGAGATTATCTTATGGACATTTCTAGATTGTCTCTGCCATAGTTTTGGGGGTGTTTTCTGCATAGGTTTGTATCCAAACAAAGGAATTCAGATCTGATTTGTGCAGTTCAGCATGGATTAGGAATATGAGCGGAACCTCAGAAAAACTTAATGAGAAGAACTAATTACTATAGGCACAAAATTTTGAGACATTTCTTGTTGCTCACCACAAGATCAAACACGTTACTCAACTTCCTTTTGATGCGAAAGACAGTGCATATGAAGATTGGTTTATAGAAGACTTGATAGTTGTTTTCTGGTTGGTCAATAGTATGGAATCTTCAGTTGTTCGAGGGATAATGGTTTTGTAGCCTGTAAAGAAAATCTAGGATACTTTGAAGCAGATGTATGGGTATGAGAAGAATATTTTTTGGTTTTTGAGGTATATGAGTAGATTTTAACACTAAAAATGGGAGACAATTCGGTGTAGGACCATTTTACTTCACTTCGGGCTCTTTTTGATGAATTAGATTTGTATTTGCCATTGACATGTGATATTGCTACGATGCATCAATATCATGAGGAACTTGCAATTGTAACCTATATTTTTGGTTTGACACTACTCCTAGTCTTAAGAGGACATTTGCTAGGGTTCTTTGTTTTTCCACTGGTACATTAACGTCTATCATGATCATTCTGCAATGGCGTCTACTAGTGGATGTGGCCGCAGTTCTCGTTGGAGAGGAGGTTGTAGTTCTAGTCATGGGTGCACAGATGGCAGAGGCTGGGTTTCTTGTGAGCATTGTAGTTGTACTAACTACAAATCAGATCGTTGCTGGGAAATGTTTGGGAAATCAGTTTGGGCACAGGTCTCCACTGAAACACAGAGTACACCTACAGTTATTTCTACTATTAGTGTGTTACCAGTGATTCTTTCTTAGGATGAGTATGTTCAGTTTTTGTAGTTTAAAGAAAGTCAGTCCTCTACTCTTATGACGTCACATACCACTACCTCTACCTCAGGTACATCTGGTTTATTTGTCTTTAGGGACAGTTCTTGGATTATAGATTCAAAAACATCCTCTTACATGAGAGGTAGTCGTAATCTTTATCCCCGTATATCCCAGTTATCAGATGTCAGATTAGTTTCTATTGTAGATGGTAGGAAATGTTGTATTTCTAAACAAGGCACTATTTATGCTATGTCTCAGTTAACATTAAATAAAGTTCTCTATGTTCGTGAATTTTCAGTTAATTTTTTATCTATTTTCTCTATTATCAAACAATTCAATTATTATGTAACTTTTTTTCCTTTTCACTGTACTTTTGAGGACCTACAGATTGGAAAGAAGATTGGTTTAGGGTGTGAAAAAGATCAAGGAGTCTACATACTTGTGAATGATGAGTTACCTCGAGGTTTGCGTCTGTGGCTTCTTCAGTTGTATCTTTTCTTATATGGTATCGTCGGTTGGGTCATCCTTCTCATCATAGGTTGCAGCAAGCACTTCCATAGGTGTCTATTTCTTCTTTTCAATGTGAATCTTGTGAGTTAAGTAAGTACTATCGTATTATCTTTCGTAGTTTTCGTCTAGTTCGGAGTAAAAGTCTTTCCGAGTTAGTTCATTGTGATGTATGGAGTCCAGTTAGAACACCTTATGTGTTTGGTTATAGATATTATATTGTGTTTATTGATGATTTTTCTCGTATGTCATAGGTTTATTTGTTGAAATATTGAGTCAGTGTTCTTGATATTGTTCAATGATTTTTATGGAAATAATAAATCAGTATTCTATTTGTCCTAAAATTCTTCATATAGATAATGCTTTGGAATTTACTCAAATGAATTTTCGGAGTTATTGTGAATCTTTGGGAGTACTAGACCAAATCTTTTCTCCACATATATCTCAACAGAATGGTGTTGTCGAATGCAAACATCAACATGTTCTTGATGTTGTTAGGCCCATTATGCTTGAGATGCATGTTTTCAAGTATTTGTGGTTTGATACGGTTCTTACAACTTTATATTTCATCAATCATATGCCGTTTATCTCTCTTGGGGGGGGAGGGGGATTCCACTTCGATAGTTACGTTTTGATGTAGATATTTTTCCCTTTCCTCCTCGAATGTTCGGTTGTGCGGCATCTGTTTAGAATCTGTCATCGAACTTGAATAAGCTTGCCCTACGATCAATTTGTTGTTTGTTTCTTGAATATTCACGTACTCAATGAGGATATCAGTGTTATATTCCTACTATTAGGAAATATATTGTTTCTGTTGATGTTATCTTTTTTGAGGATCAATGGTTTTTTGATAATGTGGTCTCTTCATCTGAGAGTATTTCTTTACCCTTCGTTGTAGAGTTTGGTGATATCAATGCCAATGACAATATTACCACAGAAAAAGAGGTATCTGATTTTTTACAGGTATGTCGCAGATGACTATGCTGCTTTCCAACCATGTCTTCTTCACCTTCTCCAGATTAGTCACCCATAGACCTTCATTTATCCATTGTCATTTGGAAAGGTACACGTACTTTCACTGCACATCCTATTTTTAATTTTGTAAGTTATGATAGACTTTACTATACTTTCCGTGCTTTTGCATTGTCCATTACTTCTGAATCACTTTCTATGAAGTACCAAGATGCTATCTCAATACTATAGTGAAAGGCAGTAATGGATGAAGAAATGCAGGTTCTCATGTCTTAAGAAACATGGGATTTGGTTCCTAGGCTAGCAAACACCAATATTGTCACTTGTAGATGGGTATTTGCTATTAAATACAAACTTGATGGTATAATGGATAGGTACAAGGCACGACTGGTAGCACGTGGCTTTACACAGGAGTATGACATTGACCATTCTAAGACATTTTCTCTTGTAGCTAGACTAAATTCAATACAGGCTATTCTCTCCATTGCAGTGAACCAATTTTGGGAACTCTGTCAGTTAGATGTAAAAACATATATGGAGTAACCTCGAGGGTATATTGTTTAGGAGGAGAATCGGATTTGTTTCCTCAAGAAAGTGATCTATAGTCTTAAATAGAGTCTGCATGCTTGGTTCAGCAACATTGTTGTTGCTTGTGGTTTTCGACGTTGTACTGTAGACACTTTGTGGTCTATAGATGGACAGCGAGTAGCTATGTGATATTGGTTGTGTATGTGGATGATATTTTGTTGACTAACAGTGACCTTATAGGCATCCAAGAGACAAAAGATCATTTCAAGAAGCACTTCATCATCAAGGATATGGGTAGATCTAAGTATTTCTTGGGCATTGAGATTGCTTATTCTAGAGATAGGATGGTTTTGTCTCATAGGAAATATACGTTGTATCTTCTATAGGAAATAGGTCTCCTAAGATGTAAATTAGAGACCACTCCAGTTGATTGGAGTTTAGACTTCTAAGATAGTTTTTCACCTTGTCTAGAGGATGTTGGCAGATACAGGAGGTTGATTGGAAAATTAATCTATTTGACTGTCATATGTCTAGATATTGTATATATTGTTGGTATTCTTAGTTAGTTTATGCAATAACTAAGAATAATACATTGACTAGGAGTCTTACGAGTGTTGTCTTATATTAAGAAGACTCCTAGTAAAGAACTTGTTTATAAAAAAATGGTCAACTGCATATTGAAACTTACTTAGACTCTGACTATGTAGGAGACAGAGGAGATCGAAAGTTAATTTTTGGATATTGCATCTATGTTGGAGGGAATTTGGTTATATAGCGCAGTAAGAAGTAGACTATTGTTTCGAGATCTAGTGCCGAATCTGAGTATCAATCTATGGTTCAATTGTTTGTGTGATGATGTGGTTTCGCTCTTTTTTGACTGACTTAGGTCTATTTGTTGATGTGTCTATGTCCATGTATTATGACAATCAGGCAACGATTTATGTTGTCAACAATCCAAACTTTTATGAGTGTATTAAACATATAGAGGTAGATTGTCATCATATTCGAGATATAGTGATGCAAAAGGTTATTTCTACACCATATAGAAAGTTCTCTGACCAGTTCGCAAACATCTTTACTAAAGGAGTGTTGGGACTTATAAATTTGTTTGTACTAAATTAGACATGATAGATATATATGCTTCAGTATGTCTAGCTTGAGGGAGAGGTTAAGTTTATTAACATAGTGTGTTGGGTTGTGTAATAAGGTATTGGATACTTGTTTATCCTATCACATATATATGTGTAACTTGTAACCTAATGGAATATATTACTTTTCTCTCTTGCTACAAAATTGAAAGAACAATGAACAGCATTGTTTTAAAAAACGGAAAATGGCCTCTATATAGATTGAGCTTTTAAACTTTTTTTTGAAAAAAATGGGGGTTTAAACGGATATTTAATGAAAAAATGGTTGAAACTAATAAAAATAAAAATAAAAATAAATGAATGACATGCATGTAACCAACAACATTCATCAAAAAATTTCAATATATAAAATTATCATACAAATAGAAGTAATTTAATTCAAAATACATAACCTAGACACGTGTAATTCTCATTTAACCGTGAGTGTATAATTACCATGCAACCATGAGTAATTTAATCTAAAAATATAATTAAATAAGTAACAACTATAAGTAAACAACGAAATACCGAGATTATCAAATTAAGTTATTAATAACAAGTCAACATCATATTATAAAAAAAGGGCCATTTTTTAGAAAAAAAGGGGTAAAAACGGGCGTTTAAACAGACCACACTTGTTTAAATAGCTATTTAAAGTCAATCCATTTAAAGACCATGTAACTACAAAATGAAGCGGTATCATGTAAACAAATGCTTAAACAGCGTTTAAATGGTCATTTTTTCCTCTTTTTGGAACAGTGATCATGTATTAACCAAAAGCAACAATCGTTTTTTTAAAAGAAAGGCAGGTTGATTTTCATTGATTAGTAAAAATGGTTTTTAAAGCCAAATTATTCCTAGGTAAAAAAGATGAATCAGTATAGAGACAGAATGAGAAGAAGAATTAGGAGGTGAAATGGAAGTTTGAAGTGGATCGTAATGCTTATTATTTTATTGGAGTTGAGTTTTATGGAGGTGGGAAAAGAAACTGAGTAGATGAAACAGAGTGGGAGGAGAAACAAAGGAGTGAGCACAAAGAAGGGTGAAGGAGAAAAAGATGACCAGCACGTTCTTTTGTTGTCAACAACCTTTGAGTTGCGACGATGTGGATTATGCAACCCCTCTGTCTTCAGTCTGTAGGTCTGGTTATTGACACTTGCAGAATACATTACTAGTGTGCATGTATTGGCATAGATATCTTGCATTTGGAGAAAATAATTGAACTGTTGCAACCAGATTGGCCAGGCACTATGCCTGGTTGAGCCCACCAGTGGCTGAGTCCATAGATGATGCACAAAAATATTTTAGTAGGGTTATTTGGTTAGGTGACCTGTTCTAGCTACAATTTGAATGATGATTCTGTCCCTAACATGGAAACTCTGACTGCAGCATTTTTTTTCCTTTTTGCCACTCATATGTCATATCTTGTTATTCGTAAAAGGCACTGCACTAATATTTCTATAATATTTTATATAATATATTATCTAGAACAAAGAAAAAATAAATGAATTAGTCCTTTGGAAATACTTGTGGATATTTGAAAATTTAAAGGCATTCAGATTAGTTATTGGTCCTAGTTTGGTGCATAATTTGTAGTGAAGTTCTTCCTCCGATAGTTTTATGGGAAAACACATAATTGGCCTTAAAGTTTGAAAAGTGAATAGGAATATATAACATCATCCATTTATGTATTGTTCATTCAAATTTTTGTTTATAAAGTGTTGTTATATGTTTTACATTGGCTGCCTGCCTATGATGCCCAGACACAAGTACAATTATTGGTACGGATAGAAATACTCTATTTTCTAGTTTTAGGACATGGATATTGGTACGACTATCCCTTTTAGAGATATAGATACATGATACGGGCATCGGTACGTAATAATATTTGTTTTTTTATGAAAGAGATTAAGTGTCTAATATGTATGAGGGGTATTTTGTATCTGTATCTTATTGTATTGACACAGGCATGACTTACATGAGGTATTGGTGGTGGGCATGGGACTGGCTTTCTGAGAGATAACTCCACATAAACAGAGTTAAATCAGGAGGCTTATTGGATGCAAGGTTTTGAACTAGACTGGACCGTGGACCATTTTGTTGTGGGTGTGGTCTACTGGTTTAATTGGATGGTATCAACACGACATCATAAAGTCAATTAAAAATCCATGAATTCAAGAAAAATAAGGACAAAACAGAAAAAATACTCTGTATAAGATTAAAAAAAAGAAACTCCATATATTTGCTATTCTTTCTCTTTGAATGAGATCCCAATTAATCTGAAAATGTATTTCTAGTAATAACAACAGTAGTCCTATAGAAATATTGATGATAAATAGCAGATACGGAAAAAATATGAAGGTTGCAACCATTGATTCCAGACCACTTTAGGGACTGATAGGCTATTGATGGTAGTGGTTTGGTGGTTGTGGAAGGAAGATGGTGATGGTGGGAGAAAGTTTATGATAGTGGCTGAGGTTGCAAGTGGGCTTTGGTGTGAAGAGTTGGATGTATCGAGGTAATCAATGATTTGTAGGAAAAAGTGGTGACTAGTGCTGAAGTTGTTTGTAGAGTTGTATCTAGAGTTGTGTGTATGAGTTGTATGTAGGAAAAAGTGGGTTTTGGTAGTGGTGTTGATTTGTAATCAATGATTTGTGTCAAGGGCTACTATGAAGTTACTAACGTTTTGTTTGTTCGTGGATAAGCTCACTATACAAATTCAAGGAGAGATTCCTTGGTGTATATTATCTGTAGATGATTGTAGTTATATTGATTGAAAGTATATAGAGATTAATCCTAAGCGAGAATTATGGAGACAGAGATATACCTTATTCAAGGATTTAAGCTAAGCAAGACGAAGATTGAATATATGGTGTGTTAGTTTAGTAATGCAGAACATGTAAATTTAGATGGAGATGGGATTTTTAAAAACAATAGTTTTTGATATTTAGGGTCCACCATAAGTCTATAAGTTAAAAGAGTGATATTAAAGATGATATTGCCCAGAATTTATGTGATATGAGAATGCCTATAAACTTCAAGAAAATTTACATAGAACATTTATACGATCAAGTGTGCTTATGGTATAGATTGTTGTGTAGTCAACAAACAACATTTTCATTTAGTGTAGTCAAGATGAGGATATTGAGATGGGATGAGTGGAAAACTTTTAGAGAAATCAAGAAAATGAATTTTTTTGCAAAAAGGTTGGAGGTTATATCAGTCGAGAATAAAATGAGAGTGCCCACCTTAGGTGGCTTGACTGTGCTCAAAGAAGACCTTAAGTGCGCCATAGGAAAGGGATAACTAATTAATGTTGTTGGAGTTGGAAGTAGACGGAAGCCCAATTTTATGGTTGGAAATAGTGGACCAGGATTTAAACATGCATAATGTAAGAAAAGGAGGTAGCATGGTAATTTCAAAGTTGCTAGTCATCAACTAATTTTACTGATCCCATTATTAAGATGGTTATGTGAAAACTGAAATTTTAACAAATTATAGCAGTTTCAGTTTGATCCGATAATGTGTTCTTTCTTCATAAATATAGCTAGTTATCATTATACTTCAACTCTCCATGTTCTGATGGTTTTCTGAAAATAAAATGACTTCCAAACTTATGTGACTAGAAGTCATTTTTACTATTCTCAGTTATGTGGTGGCCTCATTAAAAAATTTTCAGGGAAAAGATGTCTTATTGTTAAAAGTGGCCTTTGGTTAATTGTACATTAATTTACTTTTGAACCTGGTAGTTATTTCAATCTACCTTTTATTGACAGGAACTGCTTTTGGTCATTAGTGTGTACTGTGCAGTTTTATTGTCCTTCCAAGCTGCTACTGACTTGCATTCTTTTTATACAGTATCACTATCTTTTACTTTGCGAAGGAAGATACTGATGATGGCACTCTAACCCCAGTGTATCCTGAACTATGTAAGCCTGTGAGAATACCGTTTCAGATGGGACCGGGTCAGAAATTTCGCCAGCCTTCTGGCTCTGGTGTTGACTTGGGATTTTTTGAGTTAAATGATCTATCAAATCCATCTCAAGGAGATGTTTTCCCACTTGTTATCTGCGCTGAAGCTTCAGTACCACCTGAAGAAACCGGTAAACAGCTCAATCAGATTTCAACACGTTCACAGTTTACTGAAGCTATCATAGATAAGAAGGGTGATGAGCCTTTCCAAGTGAAGGTGATTAAACAGATATTGTGGATTGATGGTCAACGTTACGAGTTACGGGATATCTTTGGCCTTGAAAATTCAGCAGAGACAACATTCACTGAGGAAGATGGGGGAAAGGATTGTGTTATTTGTTTGTCTGAACCAAGGGATACAGCTGTTTTACCTTGTCGACATATGGTGAGAACTAACAACTGCCAAATAATCATTGATTCTTAATCTCTATATTTTTTTAGCATGTTTTGCCAAATGTCATGTAGGAGTAGGAATTTGGAATCTAGATACATCTAATCGTTGTTTCTATATAGTTTTGCATCTTTGCTTCCTCAATATCAGTTGCAATCTCTCTAATTTTGTATCTATGTGCTGGTGCTGCAGTGTATGTGTGGTGAATGTGCGAAAGCATTGACATTGCAATCAAATAAATGTCCAATATGTCGGCAACCTGTTGAAAAGCTCATTGAGATCAAGGTGAAAACTGATGACAGTTGATGGTTTTTTTCCCCCATCGGTCCCTTGGTACGCTTCCTTTTTCTTTTTCCTTCTTTGCATGTATATGTGTTGGTTATACAACTTAGTTTGGTGCATGTTAATACCTAATCATTTTCTACTAAAATTTGTATCAACCTGTCTTTAGTACACGAATTTTTCATGAACCTTTTTTTTTTTATATCCATTTTGTATTTTGTCAAGCATTGTATTATGTTTGCCAATATTTTGTTACGGCAAGCAAAAGACAGTGATTCCTTATACCTTTCGTGAAGATGCTAAAGTAATATTTGCTGCTATTATGGTTTTTGTGAAATTTGCTTTTTCTTTGCCTTCTTTTGAGGAGGAAATGTTCCATCCAAAAGCGCACACTGGTACTTGCTTGAGCATGGTGGACAGATATGTGTGTGCTAGCGAGGTTACGGAATGACAAATTGCTTAATACTTCTCATCTTTTGACATTCCATGTCATATGGCATGCAAATTCTTGTGGATACTTTTTTCCTTCGTCTTCAGATGGAAATACATGTTTAAATGTTTCCAGCTACACTAGTGCCACTTGCGTCCAGTTTTGGCTCTTTGTTACTCAACAGAGTTTTGAGACTACATACGGAGCGACACTGAATGCAGCACGGTTCTTAGGCAGCATGTGTCCGGAATTGCCATTTGATGAGCACATTCTTTGGTCCGACATCCCTCACACGTAATTTTTGTTCATATTGCTAATGTCAATTGATAGATCCTTTAGGAATTCAATAATCTAAATACTAAATTACATTTTAGTACCTTGAAATTTGCCTCAATGTTAAATTTGATATCTAAACTTTAAAATGTAACAAATTGGTTACTAAGCTTACTTTCGTTCAACGCTTTAGTCTTCTATTAATAAATATCATCTTTACATAAATTATATGATAAAAGTACCTTCTCTTCATGTTGTATCCTATTTTTTTTCTTCTCCCTCATCTCTTTAACCTATGGTATGTGACTAGCTTTCCACCAAGAAGTCCGTCGCCGTTGACAAATTTTCATTTTTGTCCTCTTCACGGGATGAGTATGCAACTAATATGTATGGTTATCATATGATCTATTATAAAGATGTTAAGTAATGGAAGACACTGAAGTGCTACATGAGAGTAAGTTCAAGGATCAATTTGTAACATTTTAAATTTTTAGTACCAAACTCGAAATTGATCCAAAACTCAGGATATCAAAATGTAATTTACTCTTATTTAAATGTTTCCAAATTGTATTTTAGGACGGGAGAGTGTTGTCTTTTTTCTATATTTTTTCCCTCTTTAGGCTTTTTGGAGGGCCTTGCTTTATAAGCTTGATTTGTGTGACAATTGAAGCTTGTTTACCAGCCTAGTGACTATAAATTTGTTTTAGTTATACTACTTATGGGAAAGAATCAGTAGCTTGGTTAGCTGAAGCCTATGATTTCTTAGACGTTGTTGTGTTGTTAAGTTGCCATGAGGTTAGTGATCTTAGTATATTGATATATGATTCAGGATTAGTCTCTTTTCCCTGAAATTGTGATTGATTCGTGGTCAGGAACAATGACCTCTCGGAATCATGATTGTTTTGGGTGTTTGAGAGGTTACTGGAGTTCTCATTTGTATCAAATATAAATTGGAATACCAAAGTGGGGTTAGGAATTAGAGTCTCTTATAAAAGTGGAATATTATGACGTGGTGCGTGGTGCACCATGCTCTGGCATTTCAAACCACTTTCCAGTGCTGGTGAATCTGATGTTAGTTTCTACCATATCAAAATCCCAATATTCTTGCCATTTTCCAATCCGTTGTCCTATTTGCACTTTGTGAATTGGGTTTGGTCTGCATTCTCCCTTTTTAATAGAAGGGAAGCCGGAGTCTTTCTATAGTAGGAATTAATCATTCTTGATGAGAACTGAGAAAGGTAGAATTTGAAATTGTGGACCAATTTCAGATTGCTCAGGTTTGACATGGAAATCATCTAAGTACAACCTTCCATATGCTTACATTTTGTGCTTCATATTAATTGAGTAGATAAGATCCTATGGATGAAAACGTCAAATTGTTTGATGCTTCCATGTGTGTTCTGGTTAAGTTGTGTTTGGACGAGAAACTTTTTATAGTCAGAATTCAAACTAAACGAGAAAGTACAGACAGCTTAAGTATACAAGTTAGCACAATTTATACCATATAAAATCGATAGAAGTCAAAAGCTAAGATGGGTGACAAGTTAGCACAACTTATACTATATAAAATTGATAGAAGTGAAAAGCTCGGATGGGTGAGCTTCCTATTCGAAGCTAGATTATGTGGAAAAGGCATATAAGTAAGATTCTATGGAAAAGTTATGAACCAGAGGTTTTGAACCAAACATAGTCGTAGTTCCAAATCTCAACCCAACTACTTGCCATGCGTTTTATTCTACGTAATAGTTTCCCTATTGTTTAATTTTATTCATTTGAAAGAAAGATTACTCTTAAGGTGGTATGAATGTATTGGAGACATCATATGGAAGAACCTTTGTTGTTTGTTGCTACCATTGGTATAGAATAAGATCATTCTCCACCATCAGATATCCTGTGATTATCTGTGGATGGTGTGTAGTAAAGCTTTGTTTAGTCTGTAGTGAAAGGCTGAACCAAATGGGATCTCGGTATCTTCTTTGCAGGAAAGCCAGATTACAAGTGAAACACAGCCTGGGTTATAAATGGATTCTTCCCACAGATTTTAGCCGAATTCCAAATGCCAGAATCCAATTAAAAAACAACTCTATGGACCATCGAGACAGCCATGATTGAACTAATGCTTAATCATGGTGTGGGCTCCGCTGTTTCTTTTCAAGTGCTTGTTTTGTGTTCTATCGGTTTAGGATGGTAGTAGTAAGCCATTCAAAGCAACACAACCTATGAACCATATAATATTTAAAAAGGGGAATGAATAGGTGAAAAGGCATTAAAAGAAAAACATCTCGATTGAAAAAGAAGGAAAGAAACAATAAAAAAGAAAAGATGGAATCTCTGGCATGTGAGGTACAATCTGCCGAGGACCAAATTGTGTCCAAAGCTAGTTTGTACCTTCTATCTGTTGTTTCTTTGCGGAGGGTTGCTGTTGGTGAAGGGAAAGAACGGACTGTTGTTTTGTCCAATGTCCCTTATACGTGAACAAAAAAGAACATGGACAAAGGAAGGAAACAGAGAAAGATGGACAATGCCCTTTGTTACCGATTGGAGATTGAAATTTTATCGCATTACCGTTAGAACCACCTGTGTGTTTGTTTTCATGCTCTTGGCTCCTTCGTTGAGCTCTTGTGACTCCTTCGTTGAGCCTTTATAACATTTATCATTTACTGTTATCAAAAAGTTCCATTGCATTGTGAGTTTTGAAATTACACTAAGGATTTATTTGGTAAAATTTTTAGATTACTTTTGAACATGTAGCTTCTAGTTAGAATTTACAATGGTTCGATAGTTCTATCAAATGTTACCAGTTTTTTCGAATCAAACAACTGTTTCAAACTTTTGCAACAGTGATTCTTTACATTTCCAGAAGTTGGAGTATGATTGCTTCCAGTTAGAGGTTAACTTCTACACTTAGGTCCAAAAACTGAAGCTTTACAAATAAATCTTAAGTTCGGTGTGATACTATCCTTCTTTTACTACTATTAATTCTTTTGTGTAATGGTTTAATATCACTTTGATGCAAGAGTAAATTTTCTGATATTTTTGTACAATTGGCAAAGTTAACATATGCCTTACCGTTCACAAAAAAAACATATGCCCAGAAATTATATTAATGACTTCTTATTCGTTAGATAAACAAGGGAAAGTTGCAAGTAGAAAAGGAAGAGAAACAATTGCAATGATAGCTTCCAAACCATAGAGAATGTAGTTAAGGACAGTCTTGGATTTTACCAAAGGTAAGATAAAAGGAAATGACACTTTGCTACCTTAATATTTTTGTATTTTAACATTTGATATCTAAACAAGCAAACAATAGTAGGAATAGTATACCCACAGATAATTGCTAATGGCGAAGAAAAAGCGTTGTTTTCGCTCATCTCGTCTTCTTCTCTAGAAAGCTACTCGCTTTGATTGGGCTGCCTTCAAGGAGAGACTCCCGGAGGATGATTGTGCTTTGGTTTCTCCCGTTCCATCTCTAGAGAGATTGGAGGAAGTGCTTGTGCCCTTGTCGGTGGTGGAGGTTGGTTCTCTGGTGATTGCTCCAGGATCCTTGTCCTTGGTGTTGCTGGTAGGGCAAAGGTATAGTGAGATGGTTGGTTCTTTAGATTTGACCCCTCCTGTTAGATCTGTGCCTTGTTCAGGCATAATCGATTGGACCAATCCTGGTTGGCTTCCTTGTTGCTCCAAATCGTAGTGGGACGATCTTTTTTTGGGACAACCTCTGTTGCTTCAGTTTGGTTTTGAAGTCTCGATGTCCTAGCAATCTACTAGGACTCTAGAGGATTTCGTGCTCTCTCTTGTGTTGGATCTGAGGAGCTACTACTCCTCTCCTTTCCCTTCAGTAATCTTAAATAACACTTTGTTTAGAGATTCTGTTGCCAACCAGAGGGAAAAATCACTTGTTTCTCGGCACTCTCTGTCATCTGGGAGTTTGGGGGATATGGGTACCTTTGGCATGGGTTTTGAGTCCACTTTGGTGTATAAGGATATTAAGGTTAATTTGTTATTTTCTACTGGTCTGAATTACTTTGAGTTGCTAGAGTACTCAGAGGGGAAGCTTGAACTTTGCAAAATTAGGATCAATGTTGGAAAATCGATGGGTGCTCCCCTGAACCTTGGTTATTCTGGTTTGGAGGAACAACTTGCAGGCGATAGTTCTTGTAACCTCTGTGAGGCCATTGCTAAATCTTTTTCTGATTCTCCAATAGTGATAGGTAGGTTTTTTAATTCCTTGGACCCTTTGATAAATGATTTCCCTCCTCCGCCTTTGGCCAGCCGGTCGTCGACCATCCACCGGCTGGACTCTAACAAAACCCTAAGTGAAGCTTTTATTACGGATGACTTTCGAGGAGATGGGTGTCAGAATGTTTCATGCGTCGATAGGTCTTCCTTTGCAGATGCTTTGAATAATGTGTGGTATTATTCATCTTTTAATCCTCCACGATGGGATTTAATTAGTATCTCCTCGCATTCCTTGTGGCATAATTACTTTGGGGATTATGAAAGATTTAATCTATGATTTTCTGAGAAATCTTGGGGCCAGTTTTATAATTTAAATGGGGATACGAATCAATCTTCTCTGTAGAATTTGGTCGATTTTGGGGGATTTTTTTGAGGCACATTAAATTCTCACCGCTCCCCTGAGATTTCTTTTGTGGCTCACTACCCATGCGTTTCAGATCCTCAGTTGATATCTTCTGACAATGAGATATCTTCCCCTCCTTGAGATGTAAAGCCCCATCCCTCTTCATTACACCTGTCGTCCTCCTATTATAATCCTCTTGGTTCTCGTTTTACTATCCTTGCTTCTCCTCCTAAAAATAGTGACCTTGAGGTGGAGACTGGCTCTAGGTGTCCCCTTATCGAGCCTGAAACTTCTTTGGTTGTTGATTTTGACGATCGTTGGGAGTTTGTCTCAAGAAGGAAAGGCATTTCACTACTATTCAATTCTATCATATGACTGGTAGGTCATTTAAGTGTGGTTTATGTGGGTACAATAAGTATTCTAGTAGATTTTTTGGTGCTTGTTTTAAATGCCGCTCACCTACTCACTTTGCAGCTATTTGCAGATTTTTTCCTTTATCTATCAATCAAAGCCATCCTATTACTATGTCTGGCCTTTCTCCTCATTTTCCCATCATCCTCCCTCCTTTGGAAGAGGTTTGTGACCAACTTCTGTTTTTCTCCTCTTGTGCCATTATAACGTCTCATTCTTCTCAGCTTTCTAAGGTGGGATTAAAGGACCACCTTATGTCTAACTGGCTGAAATCTTTGGAGTTAGAAGTTTACGACTTCTCTTTTGAAGTTTGTTTCCCCCTTAGTTAGGAATGAGGCCCTTAGTTTATCTGGATCCTCTTTGAAAGTTTTACTAACTTCTTTTGTTCGCTGGTCGGTGCACTCTAGCGTTGTCTTTTCTCTTAGGGATGAGGGTGTGTGGATTCATTTAGAGGGGACCCCACATCATCTTTGGAACATGGACCTCTTCCATAAGATTGTCTCTAAGTTTGCTGATCTTTTGGAAGTTGACATTTCTATGGATCGAGTGAAATACCTGGGTTTTGCTAGAGTTAGGGTGAGGATCTATCTGGGATAGGATATTCCTGAATCTCGATTTTTTACCTTTGGAAAAATTGTTTATCCCATCAAGTTTTGTCGTAATTGAGATCTATGTGCTTCTTCCTTTTTGGTTACTGCTCCTTACTCTCCCTAGCCTAGCAAAGCTAGTTCTTCTTCTTCGAGCGTCACGTCTACTAAAGGGATGAATCTTGTCTAGAAACCCTTCAAAATCTCTAAAGGGTGGAAAGGGGGAGGAAGTCTCTAAAGCTTCTCACCCAGGTAAAAATGTCTAGACCTAGTCGTTGAGTGATATCCCAAGTGCTTCTCTATTACTAGGCTCTTCTTCTCAAACCCACTCTACTCTAGTTACAGCTGGCATCCTTCCCACCTCTGCTTTTTCTAGTTCCGAGGGTAACTATAGGCTTCTTTCTCTTAGAGTTTCAGTAGAGGTCCCACATGTACCTTCCCCTAGTGAGGCAAACACAAAGACCCTTATGGATGATGCTACCTCTAAATTTGTGGAAACAGAGATAAAGGCTAGGAAGATTTCTATGGCCAAGTCTAAGAAGGTATTAGTGGTTTTTGACTATCTTGACAATGAGGACCTAGGCAGCAATGGTGGTGAAGTAGGGCAGCCCTAGGCATTGTTGCCTTTCATCACCTCAAGTATTCCTAGACCTTCTAATGCTATTACATTGCTCGTGGAATGTGTCACTCCAAGTTTTATTTCCTCTCCTGAAATTTTGCCTGTTGACTTATCTTCTACTTCTGATGATGAGGAATTGGAAAGATATGATCTATTAAATAATTCTTTGATTTGAAACACCTATGGTCATTTTCAGTCTTTTTATGCTAAAATCAGTATTTCTTTGGCCTCTGACTTGGAAGCCAAAGAATTCCTTGAATTTCTCAGGGGTTACCTCAGGTCAACCTTGCCGATAATACTAAGTGTGTAGAGGAGTTGTCTTCTCTGCGATTGTCTCCTTAATTTTGTTATGATTATTGTGTCTTGGAATATAAGAGGGTTAGAGAGTAGTTGCAAGTGTCTAGTTGTTAGGAACTTGGTTCAGACCTCTAGATGTGATATTCTTATCATCTACAAATCCAACAACGAAGAATTTTCTTCAACACTTCCTAGGGCTCTAGGGGGAGGTAGAATTAGTAAATGGATTCACTTGCCTTCTCAGGGAGCCTCAGGAGGTATTCTCATTGGTTGGTATGAAAGCTCTTAGGAGTTCCTTACTTTCATCTCTGGCAATTACAACCTTTTTGGCAAATTCAAGAATCACTTGGATGGGTTTGAATGGTGGCTCATAGGAGTTTATAGACCTTGTGATTCTAGACTTAAGCAGCATTTTCTTTCAGAGTTGGATAATCTTTGCGATTCTGTTGGTCTTGACTGGGTTATCGGTGGGGATTTCAACCTTATTAGGTTCTCCCATGAACATTCAAGTAAGCCAGGCATCTCCCCTATGACGTCTAAATTTAATGATTTTATTGATAATAGCAATTTGATAGATTTTTCTCCTAACAATTGCCTCTACACGTGGTCAAATTTTCAAATGCATCCTATTATGGTCAAATTAGATAATTTTTTGGTTACAACTAGATGGTCTGTTAAATTTACAAAATCTATTTGTGTAGGGAAGGCAAGTGTTGCTTCAGATTGTATCCCTATTTGTTTAGATACTATCCCTCTTAGGTGGGGTCCTTTCTCCTTCAGATTCTATAAGTCTTGGTTGTCTATTAAGGGATTTCAGGTTATGATCAAAAAATACTGGCTAAATCTAGGAAATAGGAGTGATTCTCTTGGGTTCATTGAAAACTTTGCCTTTAAGCTGAGGGCTCTAAAGCCCAAAATCAAGCGTTGATTGTCCTTATCAGAGAGGAAAGAAAGAATAGGTTACCTATTATTGAAGCTTTGATTCTTCAGATTGATTCTATGGTAGAATCTTCTCAACTTCATTCTGATTATTGGACTTGAAAGCGTGAGCTTAGGAATGAACATCATAATTTACTACTTGAACAAGAAATATATTGGAAACAAATATCTAGGGTTCAGTGGCTTAAAAAAAGGGAACTTAATACGGCTTTTTTTCATAACATAGTGAAATGTAGGAGGAGGATTAATACCATTTCATCTGTAATGGTTAATGGCAATCTCTTGATCTCTCCTTAACTTATTTGTAAAGAAATAAAACAACATTTTATTTCACAATTTAACAAAAAATCTGGCTTTGGGGGTACTCTTAACTGGGATCTTCTGTTGCCCAACAAAATCATAAATCCTTATGTTTTGGAGGGTAGTTTCACATTAGAGGAAATTAAGTCGGGTGTCTTTGCTCTCCCAGGAGACAAATCTCCTGGCGTTGATGGTTTTCCTCTAAGTTTTTTCATCATTTCTGGGAGGATATCAAGTCAGATCTGGTTTGTATCTTCAGTCGGTTTTGTACATCTTGGGATACTGAACTTTTGTTACCGATTAACCAAACTTTTATCACTTTGATTCCTAAAGGGAAGGGCCCTAGTATATTCAGGACTTCAGACCTATTAGTCTCCTGAATAGTTCTTATAAAATTATTTCTAAATGTCTAGCAATTAGATTTAGTCCCATTCTAAATTCTATTTTGGATAACAATCAGTGTGCCCTCTTATTGTGTATGAATATTGGGGATTGTTTCTTGGTTGCTCAAGAAACCATACATCACATGCATGTTTCAAACACCCTTGGATGCATCCTTAAGTTAAAATTTGAGAAAGTTTTTGATAATGTTAACTGAGATTTTCTTCTTAAATCCCTTCAGGGGTTAGTGGTCGCATGTGGATTTCTTGGATTCAGATGTGTATCTGTTATGCTAAATTTTTTGTTTTAATCAATGGATCCCCTAAAGGTTATTTTAGAGCATCTAATGGTCTTCGGCAGGGTAACCCTCTATCCCCTCTTCTATTTATTGTAGTTAATCATATTCTTAATAGAATGTTAGCTCTAACTTCTCACAATAATCTGATTTTGGGGATTCAGTTCCCTCATAGGGGACTTAATGTGGTTAATACAATATATTGATGATACTATCCTATTCCTTTCTTCTTTGAAAGAGCAATTGATAAACGTTAAAAGGATACTTTGTTGCTTCCAGACTTGTTCTAGGCTTAAGATCAATTTTCATAAATCTTCCTTAATTGGTATAGGTGTATCATATGACTCCTTAAGGTGTTACTGTTACATTTTAGGTTGTGAGGAAAAAAAAACCAATTAAATATCTTAGGCTTCCTTTACATTATAGGAAAACTAATTACATTGATCGTGTGATGACCCAAACCCTCAGCCGTTACACAATAACTTCTAACTGCAATTTTTGTTTTCTACTTATAATAATTACTTGCATCAATTCTAAAGCTAAATCCAACATTAAACATCATAAATAAAAATGTTATTAACTGAATTAAATTAAACTAAACATTTACCCAAAATCTTTAATGTGTGGTCAACTGACTCTATTTTCACGTACATTAGCAAACTTCTACTCTTATCCTGCATATAAGAAAACACTAATAAAACACACATGAGTGACCACTAAAAGGTCACCCATCACATACCCCACTAAAACATACATTACTTTGGCATCTCTTGTAGATGTTGTACACAATATCGGGCAATACTCTTTTACCCCACAAGCAATACAGTTTTGAAATCATATCATTGAAAACTATTCTATTCTTTTCTTTTCTAAATCATATTCTTAAATTTCAAAATCATTTTCTGTCTTTTCTTTCAAACCATATGAACGAGTTCAAAACTCAATGCATACTTGAAATAGCCACTTTTGCTAAGTCAAGCTCACAACCACTAGAAAGTGCCACACGAACACCGAGTCTTTATTCAATCAAACAGCAAACCATATCTCAAAAAACTGGCATAATCACTTTTCTTTTCTAAATCATACTCATGCCTTTCTAAAACATTCTCTTTCTTTTCTTTTAAATCTCATGCATGCTTTTCAAACTTGATACTCTACTTGAATTAGCCACTCTTGCCAAATCAAGTCACAACCCCTGGAGTGTGCCACACAAACATCGAGCCTCTGCTCAGTCAAACAACAAGTAAATTTCAAAACTGGCACAATCCTTTTTCTTTTCAAAACAATTTTTTTTTACTTTAAAATCTCATACTTTATTCAAGCATTTTCTAAACTCTGTTGCACACTTAGAATGGCTACTCCATGCCAATACCAAGTCCAAACCAACTCAAGCTTTAAAATCCTTTTTGAAATTCTTTCTTATAAATCTTTAATCTGGGTTCCCACTAGAATCAAAACTCTGGAAAAGTCTATTCGAAGAAAATCTCTTTAAATCATGACATTTCAAACATTTTCATTCTTTTCTGAAACTCATACTTTATTTTAATGCATTTATGAAAAACAACTCTTGGAACTAGGTTCCAGCCCAAACTTTGCCTCAAGAATAGGCTAAAAACACAATTTTGGCTGGAACTAATTCTAAAACACTAGTCTCAACTCAACTAAAATCTGGTTAAAACTCAAAAGCCAACACAGCTCGATTCTAGCTTAAAACTATCTCTTTCTCAAGTTTGAAAACTTTATGAAATCTCTTTTCTAGTATCACCTTGATCAGGGGTGACTTGGCCACATGTTGTAGGAAGAGGCACCAACTTCAACCTCTTGTACTGTCATGGTGAAAGTCTCCATGTAGGGCATACCTTGTCTCTGCCATCAGGCCTCACTATTCTTTTCTCTTTTCTATTCTCATTGCACGGAGATACATCTTCTCATGACGCCCCTCTATTTTCTTTTGGTGTTTGAGCTCTCTGGTGATTTACTCAGTCTATCACGAGCCCACGGGTTATCTTACTTGGTCCATTGCAAGTCCACGAGTTATATCACCCGACCCTCTTTAACACCAAGTTTCTAGGTACCCAGTCTCTTTCACCCAGGTACCAACTTTGGAAACTCTGAAAAACTCTTTTCTAAAAATATGCATTTCTTTTCTAAAATTATTTTCTAATTCCTTTCTATTATAGAAATCTTTTCTGTAACACTATTCTTTTTTGCTAAGAAATCTCTTTTCTAAGTCTCTAGAAAACTCTGGGAAATCTTTCAAAACCTTTGCAAATCTGTGCATTTCTTTTTCAAACTCTTTTGGAAACCATTTTCAAAAATACTCGAAAACCATCTTTGAAAATTCCACTAAGTGCTATGCAAAGGAACACCATAAAAATCCTTATGATTCCTTACCAGGTTCTTTAGAAACCACTATTTAAAACTATACATGCTCTTTAGAAATCTTTAGAAATCTCTTTGGAAAGCCATTTCTTAGAAACACTTTTATCTTATGATAAACTTGAATATCATTTAAAACTTTCAAGCTCAGTTGAGACATCAATTAAACACTTTCATGGTATAGACTTACCCTGAAAAAACACACAGAAGCTCACAGTGGTCTTGAAGTCCTTAATGACTTGCGAGACCAACAAATCAATTCATCTTGCTAATTCTTTTGGGCCATTCCCAAAACCATCCTAATGGACTAGTCCAAAATCTGATATACTGAAATCCTCTAATTCAGTGTATTAGACAATTTCGATATGCCGTTTCAGGTGATTTCTGAAAATTGAAATTTGTCCTGTAATAGACCCACTTATCAGAGTTGGGACCTCCGATGGACTAACTTCTAGTGAACTAAAAATTCTATAAAAATTCTCAAATTAAGAATTGTAAGTTTACTTTCATTTGGAATAAGTTTCGTCCCAATTCTATATCTATTACTCGATCAATAAATTCTTAAAGCCATAAGACTCAATCTGGCATGCTTAATGGGTCATCAAGCTTTACACAAGCACTGGTGTCTCTACAGGCCACACAAATTAACAAGTAGCCTACTGAATTAAAGATCTTCGAGTCTACTTTTTAATGGAACAAAAGTCATTCAATTCCAATACTCATAGCTCAAGTTATACATGATTGAACCAAGATGGCTTAGACAAGCTTAGCAGTGACAACATTCTCATAATTCTTAAAAAAATCATCAAAATCTACTAAAAATCCACAAAATTCATATCATGCATCCAAATGATCCCCATTCACATATTCTACTAATCTTAAGTTTAAATGGAAAGAATCAAGAGAAATGGGGGTGTGTACCTTCTTTCATTTCTTCTTTCTCTTCTCAGCTTCTGCCTCTCTCTATTCTCTACTTCTTCCTCTTTCTTTCTTCTTCTCTTCTTGCTTTCCTCCTCTGCTCCGGCGTCCCCCTTTCTTTCTCTCTCTTTTTCTTCTTTCTTTCCTCCCTTCCCTGCGCAGGCTTCCTTTTTTCTTCCCTTGTCTCTCGAGTCTTCTTTTTCTTCTCTCTTTTTTTTTCAACGTAGAAGAGCCTCCTCCATGCTCCTAAGCCATCCTCCCCTCATGTAGGCATTTGTTTATTGAACTTTTTGAGCGAATTTTGCACAAACAACCTTGTAGAAGGAGGAAATATTCCAAACACCCATAATTCATGAAATAACTTATGAATTGGTGTCTCGACGGCATTGAGGCATCCAACGTTGATTCATCTTTGGCACCCATAGTACAAATATTTGTTGAAAAAATAAAGTTTTGCATTTAGAAGATAATAAAATAAAGTCTTGCATGTAGAAAATAAATATTTCCGTCTAGATTCGTCTATTGACAAGGGTGTTTGGAACTAACATAAGAAAAATCAGATATGAATATAGATATTGTGATATATGCTCCATTAACTTTCCTACTAAAATTTTAACACAAAGGAGGGAAATATTGGTGACTATGCTGACACATTGTGATTAAAGGTTAAATATGACATTAATCAAGTTTAAATGAAAATGGGATCAATTCTAAGTAGAATAGTCATCAAGAAGTTGCCACTTATTCTAATGTAATTCTAATATATATAAGACTTTCAAATCGTATAGGAATTCAACATGATAGAATTGGAATTATTACTAGTGTTTTGATATAATATGTTTTTTTTAAGTTTTTGTCCTTAGAATTAAAATTACTTGTTTGATATACAAGTTTCTTAGTGGATTGGGGGAAAAAGAAAGAGAAAGGGAAGAGAAAAAATGGAAGAAACTCCTAAATCCAAGAGATTATATTTTCCTTCATTCGTTGGAAGAGAAAATCCCTTTAATTACTTACTTGGATCAACTCTATCATGAAAAAAATCAAACCAAACACTCCTTGAACCCTTATTTCTATTAACACCATCTTGTCATAACTTCCCTATAGTTTGTGTTGAACCTTATATATTCTTGCATACAAGACATAAGAAGCATTTGTTTATAGAATTCCTGAGCTCCCCTAATATCCCAGAGGTGTTGGGAGCTAAGACCCCAAACATACAAGGTTTGGAAGGAGCACCCAAGGTGGTTCTTCTAGCAGAGAGCCAGAGACGATGGTTTCAATAGCAAACCAACATACTTTTCCCATCCATTTTCATCACCTAGAAACCCATCCATGAAGCCTGGCAACCAATTGTCTTATCAAGGGCAAAATAGAAACTAAGGCCTCCATGCTCCTCTCGAGCAGCAACTGTAAAAGATTCTCTTAGACATGCTATAGTAGCAACACTACTAGAAAAACAAGAAATCACGAAGACAAATGTCCTCGCAAAGTCCTCACAATGTCTTTGCTAATGGCCTTAGCGAGGAAATAGTGAGGACAAAATGTCCTCGCAAAATGTATAATCGTTAAATTTCATTTGTGAGTAAATTTCCTAGCCAAGTCCTCGTGAGAAATTTTGTGAGGCCTTAATGAGGACAAAAAATCCTTGCAATGTTCTTACTATTAGTACCAATATCCTCGTAATGTCGATGCTATGTCCTCATAAAAATTGAAGAAAATATTAAAAAAAAATAAAAAATTGCGAGGACCTCGCTAAATGTAAAAAAAAAAAATTAAAGAAAATAAAATTTCATGTTGTGACCTACAAACCAAAATTTAATTTAATATTTAAAATTTAAAAGTTATCACAGACTAATAAGATCATTTTCCAGTGTCCTATTATAAATATGGATTTAATAATAACCAAAATAGATAGCTTTGGCACCATGATAACTTTGCATCACCCATTCCATAGGAAATCCTTTGTTTGCCATGAGCATTCCATTACATCCACAAATTCTATTGTTTTGGACCACTTTTCAGTATACACTATTAATATTTTTGTTAAAAATTTCTAAGTTGCAAAATGCATGTCATGTCAAACAACATATTCTTTCTTTGGCCATGTCTTGTGGAGGGTGCATGTTTATAACATTGACAAGTAAGTTGACAATAACATTTAAACCATAGAGAACAAGAGATGCATGCTCCTTGAAATGAGAAAAGCAAACATAGTACCAACATACCTCCAAGAAGAAGAATTGTAACACACGTAAATTCATTATTTTAATTATTTACATTTTTATGAATTTATTTTATAGGCCAGTGTTACTTTTTCGAGGTCCATTTGTGTGATTTTAGACTTGAGCCTCGTGGGTCAGCTTCTGTTTGTGTGTTCCTGTGCTTGTTCCCATGTGGTCGGTAGTGTGTGTGGTTGGCATTATGCGTGTGGCACTGTGCTTGTGGGCCTGTGTGTGGATCCATGTGTGGGCCCGTGTGTGGGTGGGTGGCAGCAGGTGGTTGTGCTTGTGAGGGGTTTGTGGTTGGCAGGTGGTGGTGGGTTGGTACGCTTGCATGCTTACCTTCCTCCCTTGTGCGACTACTTAAGCCGAGGCACCCCATGCAACAGCTTCACCCCTTTCTCTCTTCCACCACACGTTTCTTCCTTCCCCGAGCCACACCATATCTTCCTTCTTCCCTCCACCTCCTCCACTCTCCCTCTCCCTCCCTCGCCATCACCTCCTCTCCCCTTCATCACCCCCTCTCCCTCCCTTGTCCCCATCCCTCTCCCATCTCTCACCCTCACTCACCCCCTTCCCACTTGTCCCACTCTCACTCTCGCTCTCTTCCTCCCCTAATTCCTCCGCTCCTCTTCCTTCTTGTTTGATGTGCCTGGAGTTGGCAATGCGAGCGACAATGGTGCCGCGAGTTCCTTGGAGGTCACGTGAGGCTTCGAAGGGCTCGTGGGCTCGCTAGTGGTGCTGCGGTTGATCGGAGATTGAAGTGAGGTTGCTAGAGGCCGTTTCATGGTACACACCTCACCTCTTGTAGTAGAATGCATGAAAATGGTAGAAAATGCTAGGAATGAATGAAATCTAGGTAAATTTACATTCCTAGAATTTTTTGTGAATTTACGGTGATTTATGGTAGTATTTATGACATTAATGGCGGTGGTTGTGTTTTGGGTCCTTTTGACTCTTCTGGCTTTGTGATTTTATTGCATGAGTTGTGGTGCTTGGATCGTGGTTTTTGTTTGTATGGTTTTGGAGTAGACTCGAGTGTCTACAAGATAAGTTTTAGTTGTATTTTGTGGTGTGTGTTTTACAGGTCCGCCCCTCACTCTTATTTTGGGTGGAAGAGATAGACAGTGTTGGGTCTCGTTTTCTGGTTTCCTAGAAAACAGCATAGTGAATTATTTTGGTATGTTGTTTTGTTGTGTTCAGGGTCCCTTTGGGACTATTTTGGTCGACCAAACTCAATTCGGTCTACTGTTTTGTCCATCAGGTGTTGACCATTGACCTATTTCGATCGACTGGATCAGGGAGTTTGGGCTGGTTTTCGGTCTTCCGTTTGGGTGCCCTAAGTCCCAGTTTGGTCGACCATTCCAAAACACTATGCCCAACTAGACCCGCTGCTGTTTTGAAATGGATTCTTGGTGGATTTCTTTGAGATGTTTTACTTGGCCTTTGAGGTGGCTTAGTGAGCCATCAGTGGAGGTCTTTTGAGACACCTGATGCACCGATTTTGTGGAGATTTTGGAGTAGTTATCTAAAGATATAAAATGGTTTTGAAAATGATTTTCAATAGATATGTTATGGCCTATTTTGGAAATGGTTTTTCCTGGTTTTCTGTGTACGAACTGAGAGACCGTGGGATCGTGTTGTCGGGATCAAGGAATGTGACGACATTCTTGGATGGTCGGGCACGTATCCTTGGTTGAGGTAGGGGCTACGATAACTGAGGTAGAAATTCATCAGGTCTTGGAGGTATGAGACTCCTTGGCTATCGTTTCGATGCTAGGGTTGTAGTCTGTAGGTTGAGGTATCTTGTGGTATCACAGAGAGATATGATACTCTTGCTGTCACCGTGAGTACTGAGGCACAAGTGTTGTCAGATGTTGTGGTATATGTAACATCTGTGCTTGGTTTTTCCATTTAATATAAACCATGGATTTCTTGTAATTATTTGTGTATGGTTTATTAATGGTAAATCCAGTTTGTGTTTGTTGGCTGTGGGCTCCCTCTGTGTTTTGTGCCATGGTTTCTCCCCTGTGGTGTGTTTTCTTTGGCCAGTGGGTCGGTTCTGCTTTGGGACCAGTGCTTGTGGTGACCCAATTGGGCTTGGGCTTTGACTCGGTCAAGAGCCTGCGGTGCTGTGCCGTGCTTTTACCCGTCTTCTCCACGCCCGTGACCGACCTCCCAATCTCGTGAACCTAGCGGGGGAGGGCTGCTCGTTCCGTCCCCTTCGTCCAGAGCTACGCGTAGTTGGTGGACGTCGGCGGGATTCCGGGATGGCAGGCGTCGGAGGTGTTAAGAGGAGGTGTGCGGCATGGGGGAGAAGCAGAGAAGCAGAGAGAGGGTGAGAGGGAGTGTGGTTGCTGCGGAAGAGTCGCGCGCCAGAGGAGCTCGCGCGAGTGTGGGGAGCTAGGTTGGTGCCGTGCACCACCGGTGTGAGGGTACGTGGGGCTCGTCGGAGCCAGGTACGCGTTTCCCTACTGTTTTCCCTTCTGTTTCCTTCCGCAGTTGAGGCATGTTGGGTTTGAGGGAAAAATCATGAAAATGATGTTTAAATCATGCAAAAAGATGGGGAAATGTTGGGAATGAGATGAATGATGTGAGCATGTTGATATCATGTTGATTTATGGGCGTTTTGTATGATTTTCTTTGATGTTCTTGAAGCATGCTACAGTAACTGTGTTTTGGCTTGATGCCTTTGTGAATTTTGTTAGAACAGCATGCTTAATGGATTCATGTTTTGATTGAGGGGTTTTGAAGTAGACTTGGAGGTCTACACCTCATGTTTTATTGGTTAATTTTGTGGCATGATTGGGGGGTCCGATCCTTACTCCCACTTGGGGGAGAAAAGGAAGACGGTGGCCTGGGGAGTTTTCTGC
>JAMKQA010004885.1:0-27341 GCA_024699735.1 Posidonia australis | reverse complement strand
TCTTGTTATTGAATATAAGGGTTAAAGTCTCAAGTGAGGAACTTGAGGAGTGGACTAAGCCAGGGTGGCTGAACCACTATAAAAATCCTTGAGTTATTATTGCTTGGTTTGTGGATCAATCTTTAACATTATTAAGTTTACTCATAAAATTTTAAAGATTAAATAAAAACCACAAAATCTCTATTCACCCCCCTCTAGAGAAGCATTAAGATCCAACACATAATTTGTGACTCAATAGATAGTAATCTATTGTATCTTTTCTCTCTAACAGGTTTAATGCAACCTCTTATTTGCCTTTTTAGGGTTTTCAGTCTGAAAGCAAATTGGACCACAGAGGAGGGTGAGAGACAAATATGCTGTGATTGTTGCCAACAGGCTTCTATAAAGGGAACAAATCCCTCAAGCAAGAGTCAGGATTTATAGAATTTAAAAGATATAGGGCCCCAGTCAATGGGAATGGTGTTTAAAGTGATAGGAATATGGTTGGAGGCCACCCTAGAATTGCCCATACAATAAGAGTTGGGGAATTTGTCAGCCCAATCAGGTGATATAAGAAATCGATCAAGTTTGACCATAGTGGGTTGCGATTACATGTTAGACCAAGTATATTTAAAATTACTTGGGGAAACATCCACTAAGAAATTACTATTTATAAAAGCATCGAACAATTTTATATCAGATGATATGGAGCTTCTATCAGAATGTTCATAAGTATATCTGATTAAATTAAAATCTCTCCCAAAGACCTAATTGGAGTTCACCCTGTTTTTAATAGATTGTAGTTCCTCCAGAAAATTAATTTTAAGTCTATAGTCGCAAGGACCATAGACACCGGTAAGCCACCAGTCAAATGCATCAGAATGGTTTCTGAAGTTTAAAAACAAACTAAAAGAGGCATGTATTGTATTAATCAAAGTGATATCTCTATCATCTCAACCAATTAGAATTCCCCCAGAAGCCCTTGTCGAGGGAATGAAAGACCACTTATTAAGTATTCCAGCTCTTAGGTATCAAAAGCAACCAGGAGAAAAATTCTCTAACTTAGTCTCACAAATAATGAGGATATTGCATTTTGTGGTTCTGACTAAGTTATTAATGGCTTTTTTTCCCATTGGAACCCAACCCTCTAATGTTCCAAGCTGAAATAATCATAAATATTGGGGGGCTATAGAAAGAGAAGCAAGGTTCTCAACCAAGTTAGCGCTACCCTGTAATTGGATGCAAGGAAGACCTTGATCAAGTCTGACAGAATCAAGGAAGTGTTTAGCTTCTGTAGTATTATGCAGGGAAATTCCTAATTTCTTACAAAAACTAATAAGTTGCTCATAAGAATCCCAAGTGAGTGCGTCATGCAACAAATGACTAGTACTTGCATCAGGTTGAGAAGCAGCAAAGCTAGATTGAGAAGAGGCCGAAATATCAAGCTGTAACTCATTATTCAATGGGGCAGAATTTACAGATGAAGAGTCACTTGTACCTGGGGCATGAACCAAAGTGGAAAGATAGGGCTCAGCAGCAATTTCAGAAGGACCAGCCAATTCATCCTTCTCAAGGCAATCGAAGACAACAAGCACCTTTTTGAATTTTGCTAACGATTAATGCCTAGCTTTGATTTCAACTTCCACGAATTTGGAGACATCTTCCATGTCAGGGCTAGCCCCAGCAGATAGGGGGAAATTAGGTTCTGCCCTAGAAACGGGAGAAGGTGTGGGCAAGAGACCCACAGAATTAACGGAGGGGGGAATAGGGAGACTAATAGGTCTGGTCCAAACATTTTTACCACCCCTAAAGGTTTTGTTTCCTTTACCACCCCTCCATCCACGATTATTCTTGAAAGACTTGCGAACAGGATGGAGACCACTGGAACCAGAAGAAGAGGGTTGGGTCTTAGAAAGCCAAGCAGGGAGAGTGCTTGTGGTGGGATTCGAGAAGGAAGAGGTAACAGGGCAGATGTCCCAGCTTTGTCTGTACCGAATAGGGTATACTAAACTGCCAAAAGCAAAGAAACAATAGTCAGGAATATCTTTGCTAGGGTGGACCCTAACACGAACCCTTGCATACCCCAAATGTTTGACAGAGTCAATAGATAGGTCCACTTCCAGCAGCTCGGCAAAGCTCGAGACCATATGGTGAAATAAATCGACATTCCAGAGGTGATGAGGAATGCCTTCTAGCCTAATCCACACCCCTACGTCCTTCATCGTATGAACGGCATTGGAGTTGGGGAATCAGGGTATGAAAGAGGCTGAGATCAGTTGCATGGAGGCTCCGTACGTGTTCCAGTAATCATTTTTATCTTTGGTCGAAGAGAAAATTAACAAAAATTTGCTTGGAGAGAATGCTTGGACCTCTATTTCAGAGGCGCAAGGCTAGCATGACTTAATATGGTCGGCAAGAATTTATTTTGTAAGCTGAGAGGAGTGGGAGGTGACAATAGCACTCCGAGATAGAGTTAAGAAGCGGTCACACACAACTTCAGAAGGGGATAAGGTGGAGGGATAGAGAGAGGTGAGGCCAACCATGTTGTGATAGTGCTGGGGGGAGGAGGGAGTGACCTGAAAAAATTTACAGATCGTTGCAGTATGATTAGAAGCTTTGCATTTGTAACAAAAACTAGCGAACTTACAATGCTTTTGTTGATGACCCTGAAGGCCACATTTGAAACATCTCCCAGTTAAGCGGCAGAAGATTACCTGGGGGGAAGCAGACCTCTTCCTAGAGACCATCTTCCAACTGTCTTCAGTAATGGAGGAGTAACAATTGGCTCTAGTAGAGTCAAGCTTGGATGAGCGAGAGAGGGTGTTACTGGAATAGAAGGGGGATGTTACTGGAGAAGAAAGGAGAGCGAAACGATTGCCAGCTCCGAAGTATCTATGTTTGCAAAGCAGAGGAGGAGGAGAAATGCATGAGAAATATCCATTGTCAGAGGATATCGCGGTGTCAGAGATTTGGTGCGATACGCACGAAAGCCCACAGAGTGGGGAGGAGGGAGGTGGGAAATTCTCTAAAGATTCAATTGCCACATGGGACGAATTAAGGTCCTGACAATGTGTAATTATATCAGCCCGGAGGGCGGTGCCTTCTGGGGATGCTAAAGGGACCATCGAAGGTGGATTTGGAGAACCGTGAGAGAGAGGAGTGCGGTTAGACTCTAATCCAATAGAATTCTCTGAATAGTAATTAAAATTCCCAGGATTATAATTATAATCCGAAGTAATAGCGATGATAGGTGGCGAAAAAGTCGAATAATCCCATACTGAATTCGAAGAGAACCCTGCGTCTCTGACACTTCTGTCAGGGCCTGGGATGGTTTTCCGATGCGTAGGAGATGGAGAGGGAAGTCTGACATACGCCGAATTGGGAGTTAATGCCAGATACGGAGAGGAGGGCAACATTAGTGCACAAAGTACAAATGGAAAGGTTGCTAAATGCAAAAGGATGTAAAGCTATTGGCCTTGCCACAATATTAATATGTAATATTACCCAAATATCTGAGCCAGCCACCTTCTCTGAACACCAGGAAAGGCATAACTTTCCTAGAAGAAACCAGGAAGTGAAAAATCGCCCCCGGCTTACAAGGAAGTTCCACGATCGTGGAAGAGTCCCGTCGAGAGGAGTAGGCAGAGGAGGTGCATACCTGTGAGGCTTTCTCTCCATTGTGGAAGTGGCGACATCGAAAAGACGGTCACTGTCGACGACGAGAAGTCGAACCAGAAGGGAAGGAGTACTCGCTCTCCTCCTCCAACAAACGTGCCTTGAAAGCTAACTAGTCCAATTTGGTGGCGCTATGGAAAAGGCGACGAGCAGAACGAACCAAGCTACCGCCATGGCGGCCCATAAGGACGGGCGCAAAGACACAGAGCGATTAGGGTTTTTACCCGAGCGAGCGAGAGATTTTATGAATCCTTTTGTTGATTGAATAAACGACAGCAGCCTGGATTGTCAATGTTAGTTATCAACGTAGCAGGCTGAAGGCAGCAACGTAGTGTCAATGGATACTCTTGCATCAATGTTCGTGCATAGGAACGTGTATGAAGGCAGCAATGCTCATGCAATCAATGCTCTTGCATTAATAAGGCAGCAACCTGGCAGCCCGTGGTCAATGCTCTGGCATCGATGGATACTCTTCAGATAAACTAATGTGGATACTCGTAGTGTCGTACCCATGAGAACTGCCTCTGATGAATGGATGTAACATCATTCGAGGAGAATATGAACTATTTTAGTAGTCAAAGGAAATCTTTAGATGCGCTTTAGTACTAAGAAGAGTAAAGTCCCATGTGGAGAATTACAATATGTACTTTCAATGACACAGCTATTTAACAAAATTATAGTTGAGACTGGTTGTTGTTAGATACAACCTTAAATCGACTTGGTGGATGTTGAATAAAGTCTGGAAAGGTAGAGTCTCCAGATTAGACTGCTTCAAAACAAAACTCTTAATCTCATCTCCACTTGAACGGCCATTTGCTCTTGCTGGATTTTTCCTTCCCATCACCAAACCTCCATTATCTTCCGGGCTGTCACCGTTTGAATCATCGAATGGTATTTTTGTGCTGCCACTAGGAACTGTAACAGTGCGTATTGTGGTAACGGAGGTGTGGATGTCATCTCTATATCTTTCAGTAGGCCATCAACCTCCATATAATACAAAGCAGATCATTGAGCATGGTAGCAAAAAATAAAATTTCAAAGGCTCAAGACAGTTAAATTCTCTAATGAAATAATACCAATTGCTCATTGGTTATAAATAAAATAAAATAAGAATATCTAAGAAAAAGTAATATTGTGAAAGGGAGAGAAAATAAATCATTAGAATACACAACCACGGCAATTAAATAATGAAGTGATGTCAACGGTTATGAGAGTAATTCACAAAAAAATACTTCCATCAACCAACTGAGCTAATGTATGTTCTCGTTTGATTCAGATTCTAGCTATAAAATGATCCAGATTCTAATCTAAGTACCAGAAACCAAACTTGGCTTAAGAAGACCAACGATTATATTTTACAATCATCCATGGCAGAGGGAATAAGATTCAGACTGAAGCACGTGACTGAGTTTTTTTTTTTCCTTAACGAGTCTGCAAGTTGTAGTTAAACAGCACCTTTAGGTAAGCAGTACAACTAAGTATTATTGTGGAAATATTTGTAACAAAAGATCATTCTAATAATATTTTGAATAGTAACTAGAGCTTAATGAGAGGAGGAGCAAGACTACATAATGTAACTTTTTGCTATGAAACTAAAACTCAGGCTGGAAAATTAGGAAGAAAGATGATATACGTTTGACCTTTCATTATACACGTCAAGGTAGTTCATCACAGGTCTTCAGAAAATTAGTGTAACAACAACAAAAATCATGCATCTATTATACAGACACTAATGTTCCTACTCTAGGCCAATTCCAGATATAACCAACAATTTAGAGTTAAAAAACTTACGAGGACAAGTTTCCTACGATTAAACAACTATTTTGAAAAAGTTTTTCAAATGATTCCAACATGCAACTTGCTTTTCTTCACTGTATCTGTTAGTCACTTCCTGAAAACGTGCCAAAGCCTTTAAAACCAAAACAAAATGAAGTCAGAAGGATTGTCATGTATGAAGTTGGTTCCATTGATAATTAAATTCTAACTTTTGAAATCTTTGTGTAATTAAGTACCTGTAAAAAAAAGGTAATATATTAAAAGGTAAATAAGTACCTGGTCCAACGTCCAAAGGATCCCTACATTGGTCAAGCTTGACCGTTTTCTTGTCTCTCCAACTTGGGCGACATTGCATCCCAATGCTCAATGCTCTGGTTTGGCCAAGGTGGTATCCGATCATACCCCTATTATATTAAAAACAGTGAGACTGTTTTGGAGGCCATCTCCCTTTAAATTTTACAAGACATGGTTACATTATGAAGGATGTTCTCCCCTCATCCAAGAATTCTGGACCATGTCCAGTGACTTATTCTTTACCCCTAATCCGATTGCGAAATTTTCATACAAACTGAAATTTTTAAAGAAAAATTTGAAAATGTGGATAGCTCAGGTCAATAATTTGAGAAACCAAGACTTGAGAAAAACTGAATCCCGCATTCTTAGTATTGATACCATTGCTGAGCACTCCAACCTAGATAATCACATCTGGAATGAAAGGATTCTCCTTAGAGATAAACATCAAGATTTCCTTAGGGTTAATGAGATTTTCTGGAAACAGAAATCCAGAATATCATGGCTTAAGGAGGGTGACTCCAATTCAGCTTTCTTCCATAACATTGTCAACTCCCATAGGCGTTCAAACGCAATATCATCTCTCACTGTGGATTCTCAAGTGATCTCATCCCCTCAGGGCATTGGGGCTGCATTTCAACACCATTTTATCAGATTATTCAACAGTCCATTATTATCTCCTGTTACCCTCAATTGGGATTTGTTGCTCCTTATTAAGATTATTGACCCTCACCTTCTGGAGGTGCCTTTTACAATTGAAGAGGTAAAGAGGAACCTTCAGAGTTTACTCGGGGAAAAGAGCCCCGAACCAGATGGATACCCTGTATTTTTCTTCCAAAACTTCTGGGAAATGGTTAAGGCTGATATAATGAATATATTTCATTATATTTACTCATCTTCTGAATCTGATACACTTGCCTCTATCAACCAGACATTCTTAGTACTCATTCCTAAACGGATAGGGGCTAACTCAGTTTCTGATTTCAGGCCTATTAGTCTGGTTAATAGCATTTACAAAATTTTCTCCAAATCATTAGCAACCAGACTTTCCCCAGTTCTAAACCATACTTTAGATTCTTCCCAATGTGCCTTCTTACCTGACAGATCCATTGGAGATTGTTTTCTGGTTACCCATGAAACACTCCATTACATGCACTCTTCTAAAGTTCCAGGGTTTCTTCTAAAATTAGACTTTGAAAAGGCTTTTGACAATGTTAATTGGGATTTTCTCCTGCAAGCTCTCCAAGGTTTAGGGTTTGGGACAAAGTGGATCATATGGATTAGAATGTGTATATCCTCAGCCTGATTCTCTATTCTTTTGAATGGATCATCACATGGCTTTTTTGGCTCGTCCAATGGGCTTAGACAGGGGGACCCTTTGTCCCCTCTCCTTTTCATAATTGTCACTCACATCCTAAATCGCATGCTACAATTGGCCTCTACCAATGGCCTCATAAATGGGATACAGTACCCTAACGGGGTCTCCCAGGTGCTCAACATCCAATATGCGGATGATACTATTCTTTTTCTTGCTGTTGGTAGGGATAATATTGTCAATATTAAACGTATCCTGTGTTGCTTTCAATCGTGTTCCGGACTCAAGATTAATTTTAGCAAGTCTTCACTTACTGGAATTCAAGTTGGCCAGGATGTTATTGACACCACTTGTAACCTTCTTGGATGCAAATATGCTACCCTACCTATCACCTATTTAGGCCTCCCTCTCCATTATAGGAGAGCTTCTAAGCAGGACTGGTCTCCTGTCCTGGAAAAGCTATCCACCAAGTTAGCTCACTGGAAAGCTAAGTTCTTATCACTTGGTGGTAGGTTAACCCTAGTTAACTCAGTTCTATCAGCTATCCCTACATACTTCATGTCTGTCCTGCATATGCCAAAACAAATTCAGAAAGAAATAGACAAACTTAGATTTAACTTCCTTTGGAAGTCTGATCCATCTACAGACCATGGTTCTCACCTTGTTAATCAAGGTGCAATTTGTAGATCAAAGAGGCATAACAGTTGGGGAATCCTTAATATCCGGAACTTCAACCTGGCCTTAAAATCTAAATTGGTTTGGCAATTACTTAACAGGGATAGTCAGGCTATGTGGATTGGGTTAGTCAAGGCCAGATATATGAAGTTAGGGATTAGGGCATTACTTAACTCCTCATCTACCCACTGCTCCCCCTATGGCAAATTCTTAAACGCACCTTCCCTATAGTCAACTGTTTCTCCTCCTTCCATCTGGGAAATGGAAAGGAGATTCTGTTCTGGGAACAGAAAAGGAGGAATGGGGATAAACTAAAATTTCTGTTCCCTCTACTTTATTCAATCTGCAAAAGGAAAAAAGCATCCGTGCTAAAAACACATCAAATCTTTAATACTGATATTAATAGATTGCTGGATCATTCCAGCATTTTTTCCTGTGACTTGGATACATTGCAATCTCAATTGGACTCCCTGTCACATATTCTGCAATTCACTTCCTTTGGTTTAGACAGGGATGCTATCTCTTGGACCCCTTCTTCATCTTGTAAGTTCACAGTGAAATCTTGTTACTCAAAATTGAATGATGGTGGGCTAAGATTCAGCCTTTTCAAGCAGATTTGGAAAACTTTAGCTCCACTCAAAATCAAATTATTCTCATGGCTAGTACTGCACAATAAAAGCCTCTCTAAAGAAAATCTACTTAAGAGAGGGTGGACTGGCTCACCCATGTGTGCTTTCTGTAACTACAATATCGAATCTAATAGACATCTGTTTCTGTTTTGTGATTATGCATCTAACATTTGGTAGTTCTTTCTATGCCACAGACTTTATCCTCGATATACTAACTTTGACCACTTATATTGGCATAAACCTGCACTTAAATTCCATCTTAACGACTCTCATTGGTTTCTTCTGATCCAGGCTATCCTTTGGGTTACCTGGAAAGAAAGATATGCCAGGATTTTTCGTCAAATTACTAAACCTGTCTTTATTATTATTTCTGAGTTAATTAGACTAATGGAGTTTTGGTTAGAATCTCTTCTACCAGGTTTTGAAAAGGAGGACTTGCGGAGCACTGTGGCCTCTATGAAGGCTGCCTAGGCAGAAAACTTCTCTGCCTCTTCTGATGCTCCCCCCACCTCCACTGACTCCATTATCCCATCGGCTGCTGAAGTTATGGAGCAGTAGTTTGTCTCTTGTCTTTTTTCAGAACATTATTGCCAGCTTGCTGGCGGTCTGTAATATTGGCAAGAACATTGCCTAATTTTGTGCTTGTTCCCTCTGTTTTTTGGGGGTTAAAAAAAGTCTAATATATATATATATATATATATATATATATATATATATATATAAAGCTTACCTTTTGCCAAAAAAAAAAAAGGTAATATACTCAACTCCAAGTCTTCCATTATTCCTTGTGCACAAGTGAAGAATTTGTGAGAGAGTAGATAATTTAATACGTATACATTAAACTAGAAAAACAAAGACATGTAAGAAAATAACCTATATATGGATAAGTGTTAGATGCAACGTCTTTCCCACTTTCTTTGATTGTGACAATGAGACATCGATGTTAGATTTTATACTTGGACTATTTTTAACCTCCCTTTGATTTTTTTTATTTATTGTAGTCGAGTATTTTACTACAAATCCAGTAAGTAGTTATTCTTCACGATTGGAACTAACTATGTTTAGTGAAGGTCCAACAGTAATATTGAGATACACTTGACTTAATTTTTTCAATAAATCATCCATCCCATGCTTTACTATTTCATATTAAGTAATAAAAGAAGATCCAATATTAACCAACATAAATGCTATAAACCGCAAATCCCAAAGCATCATAAGAGTGAACCTGTATGAAGATTGAAAAATATAGATCAGTATCATATTGAAATTTTTTAATAACAAAAGAAGTAGATGAAATACATAATTTGTATCTCTGATCAGATACTGACAGAATATCAACTCTAACAACTGTGCTTGCATAATATTTGATTTTTATGATTTGACTAAGTAAGAGATATTTTTCTAACAATATGGTCACTTCCTTTTTCCACAGAATTAGAAGAATATGATGACATATAATCCGTTCATGTTCAAATTTCTTACCCAAACAAAAAATAGAACTTTCAAGACCACCGTTGAAGATCACATACTATGATAAGTATTCCTTTTCATGCTTCCAAATATGATATTGAGCATTGTTTCCTGCCTTAACTATCTTTTGAGAGGCATAGGACAATCATTTCTTCAATTCATTATGGAACATAGTAAATATAGTCATTGTGTATTCTTTACTTGCTTATACTTCGATTGGATTGGAAGACAAAAGTATTGACTTTATTGACATTGTCATCAAGTTCTCTTTTTCTTTAACATTTCATCTAGATAATAATACTTTACATATTGAAAGACAAATTCTAAAATAGGAGTTTAGGAATGAACATAATCAAAAAAAAAAGAGTTGACACTTTCAGATCATTAGTTAGTGGACATTCCAACTATAAACACATCCTTCAAATAACAAAAGACCTAATTTTCTCGAATATTATACATTGTATTCAACCATGTATTGTCATGAATTGAAATATACATATCTTTCAACAACTTCCATTAATTCTCAAATTTCATGGAAGTTCTAAAATCATATATGCATTTCCTATAGTTTTGTTTGAAGTTGACATTGTATTTGAATTTGAATACATGATTTATTGCAGTTTTACCTATATGTTACGAATAATATCGATGTAATGTAATCTCAAAAATTATTAGAAATGTAACACACATTGCGATATCTTGATATGTACTAATAGCCTTTAGCTTCCTACCACACATGTTTGTCAGGAATGTTGTAAATAACCATGCAAAGGTATCTTCTGTTTCAACAATAAGCAATGCACAACCAAACAATATAAACTATCTATGATGATTAACACCATTGAATGGTACAAAGAACATATTAAAGTTATTTGTCATGTATGTTGTATCAAAAACAAATACATTTTCAAATTTCATATAGTCCATTATACCAAGAAACACTTCTTATAGTGTGATCTTCATCTAATTCAAATTCAAAAAAGAATTATGGATCTGACACACTCTTTGATTGAAAGTACCTAATCATTGTCACACATTCCTTTTCAATGTTAATTTGATGAGTTCTTCTTCTATGACTACTAATTTGTAAGAGAGTGACATATTCATGGCCACTTTCTAAGAGAAATTATATAACTCTAGATGGTCTAACACCATATGTAGATAAACTATCAGCTAATCCTTTAACTATTAAAGATAACTTATTATGAGATTGAATTTTTGATATCTTACTAGGTGCAGTAAGAATATCATTGTACTATCAATAAATTTATTCACAATTCATAGTTCTTTGTATTTTTTGACAACATAAAGTCTAGTTGGACAATCCTCATGAATACATCTCTTCCTATTAAATTTTTTTCCTTAGGACCGTTTATCTTTTAAATTCTTTTTACATTATTTAGAACAAACAAAATTCCTTACGACCATCTGTTTAGTACTTTTTGAATTTCTATATCAACTTCTTCTAATGGAAAATCTTTTTATCCTAGTATATGCATTGTAGTACATGCATACTTTATTCTCTGACTTAAATTTTATACTCATATAAATCTAAATAGGCACTTAAGAAGTGTACTATTGTGTATTTTACTCCTCCAATTCTTCCTCATATACATCAAGATTTACACAAGTATTTTTATCACACAAATCTTCCTCATTTATATCAACATCTATAGATAAATTTTCATGCTTATTATTAAAATTTTCATCGATATCTATATAATTTTACATACAAAAATATGACATTTTATCTTCATTGTTATTAGAAAAAGAATTAAAAAATTCTATACACTTTAGACAAAATAAAGAAGAAATAACAAAAAATAGATAGAACAAAGATGATACCTTCGATTTTTCTTAAGATTCACTGATTACTACTCTTTCTCATCGAATAGGGTGCTTCGACTCCACCACTACTCCTTGATTTGAGCTCGTCAGAAGTGCTCAAGTCGACTAAGGCAAGTAAAATCCTAGAAAAGGAGAACATAAATTGACAGGGTGTCCAAGACAAGTAGAAAAAGGAAAGCGTAAACCGACGAGATGATTAAGGCAAATCCTCTTGGAAATTGCTTGGAAGAGACACTTGATGAGAATGGAAGAACAAAAATCGTCCAGAAGACACTGGCAGAGCTAGAAATTTTTTATTGTGGGGGCTATACAAAATTAAATCAAGGTAAATGTAAAAAGAATTTCGACACCATGATTATAATCAAAAAATATGTCAACTTTAAAAACTAACATATTTTTTGTTAAATACTATTTCAAAAAAGAATTCCAATAAAAAGGAAATTTTACAGTTGTCCTCGACGAAGATATATTTTTTGGAAGTATTGCATGATTACTTCATTTTTTGGAATTAGAGTCTATTACTTTTTAAATAATTGTAACACAAATTCAAGAAGAAATAAAAGAATTCAGAATAATTATTCAAGACTATCAATTACACTCTTATTGAGTATTTCTCTTGATTCACGATCAGTAACCAACCAATGTATGATTGGAGATGCATACAAAATCAGTTAATTCCTATGTAAATTGTGTTTAGAAAGTTCGAACAAATCAAAGATAATGATTTTATACTTTATGCTTGAATTGTTTAGTTTGATGATAATTAATATATTGACAAACACGATGACAAATACTATTACTCAGGATGGACTCTTGTATCAGGACTTTAGGATTTGATGATATATTAATATATTGGAATGTATAGTGGAAGATGTTACGACTGAATGATTAATAAAGTGATAAGAGTGCATTTGACACTATACTTGTTGGACAACTTTTAAGCCCCCAAACAATTCAAATAGACAAATACCATATACATTTTGAATGGAAGATGACGATGAAACTGCGGAATAGGATGCAGGTGGCAGGGCGGCAGACTTGCAGGGATGCTCGTGCTCCTGTGGCATAGCGGACAGCAGTGCTCTGATGGTGGCCTGGTGGGCGCAGCGGATAGTGGTGCTCCGGTGGCAGCCTGGTGGGTGGAAAAGGAAGAATAGAAGATGATAGCGATCGACGACTAGACGGAAAACGAAGAAAAGGTTGAGAAAGGATCAAGGATGAGAGAAGAAGGCAACGACGATTCTTCAACTTTTTGGACTACTGGGTAAAAGAGAAGAAGAGTTTCGCGTGGGGGAAGAAGAAATGCAACCGACATTTTCAACTTTTTATGGGAGGACTATTTACAAACTCATGTACATAGTATAACGAATTTTTTTTAAAATCCAATGGAAGCAAAGCCCCCACTTGCCCCCACCTATATCTACCCTGTCGGAAGAGACATTTGATCGACTAGCCACGACGAAGATCATGTAGAAGAGATGCGTGATTGAGAATGGAGATCGTTCAATAGAGATGTCTAATCGATTAAGTCACAACAGACATTATATATATTACATCATTTAACAATGACCTGTCATAGTTAATTATTTAAATATAATATATATCAATTACCTATACAAAAAAAACTAGTCACAACGGAGACGCCTGATTGAGAACGGAGATCACCCAAAAGACATGATTGTAGATTTGTAGGCCACGACGGATGAGAACAGCAATAATTTTTTTGATTTAATCATTGTCGCTAAGGAAACGGATGACATGGATTTTACGCGCTGCACCTACACAAACATTAATCTGTATCGTAATAATTGCGAGTCATATCAACCAACCAGTACACTGCCCGTTGTCCTCACTTTCTTAGTTCGACGCGGTTCCTTATTGTTGCCCTCCTTTTTCTTTCCCTCGTCCCCTTCCCCGGCGTCCACTGATCAAACACCAACAACACGCAGAACCCAAACCCCTTTCTTGAGAACACCACGCACGAACAACAGCAAGCCAACAACAACAACAAATCGGGCCGAGTGTTCGGGGGATCGCGCTTTTCTCCAATCCTCACCACCACCACCAACTCCACCACCTCCGCCTCCGACGATCCGTGGGAATTGGATTTTCCGCACTCCACACTGATCAAAATTTAGGGGCTTCGAGTACGATCATGGACGTTGACTTAATGGAGCGGAACGGCAACAAGAGAGTCCACCACCGCCTTGGCGGCGGGCCACACTCCTCCGGGGGTGGCGGCGGCGGAGGTAAAGTCTGTAGCTTCTGGCTCGAAGGGAGGTGTAACCGTTACCCATGCCAGTTCCTGCACCAGAAGCCCGAGCAGGTGCACCACCAGGACACGGCTGCCGTTGCGCCGAAGAGGGCTCTGGTTTGGAGAAACCCTAACGCAAGTAGTTCCAACGGGCCGTCGAAGTGGGGGAGGGGGTACGATGGGGGAGGGTCTGGGGGTGGTGGAAGGGTGGCGGCTCGGGGGCCGACGGGCGGTAGGAAGGATAGGATTTGTAATTTTTTTATTAAGGGGAGCGGGTGCAAGTTTGGGGACAGTTGTAAGTTCCTGCATTCTTGGTCTCTTGGGGATGATTTTGCCCAGTTGACGTCGCTCGACGGACACCAGAAGGTATTAGAGCTTTTCTTGGTTTCTCCTTTTGTCTGGAACTTTGAGTTCCGATTACGATTCAGTTTTATCTGTGATCCTGTGAAAAAAACAACTTAAAGGGCTGTTCGATAGGTCATCACGGGCATCGCTTTACCGAGTGGGTCGGATAAGCTATACTCAGGGAGCAAAGATGCGTCGGTTAAGGTTTGGGATTGTCAGACCGGGCAGGTACCATAATTGTTGATCTAAATTGCTTGTGGCACCTTTGTGATAGGTGTGGTTCTTTTAAGAGTGATGGATCCTCTTCCTCGCAGTGTGTTGCGGATTTCAATTTGGGATGTGACATTGGATGCCTAATCAGCGAGGGACCTTGGGTTTTTGTCGGCATTCCAAATGCTGTTAAGGTATGAAAAATTCATGAACCTTAATATTTACTTAATGATGCTTATCATTTATTCATTTTATTGCTTCCATCTAAGAATTATATACATCCCCATGGAACGTGTTTCATTTCAATATTTCACATTTTTATTCATATAATCTGAGTAGGAAACTGCAGAATCTTTTCTAGATTTCTTTTGTATAAGGGCAGTTATTCTCAAATTGTTTTAAAATAAGAATGGTACTTATGCAGGCATGGAATCCTCAGATGGGAGTTGATCTGACCCTTGATGGACCTGTCGGACAAGTGTATACAGTTGTTGTCGGGAATGATTTCCTTTTTGCTGGGGTGCAGGTATTGACTACTTCACTGGTGTTAAACTTGAAATGCAGATGGGATGACAACATATTTGTTCATAATGTATTCATGGAAGTTCGCTTTACTATCCTTTCCCATGAAACCAAAAGTAGGAAAAGAAAATGATACATTAGTATACCCTTGATTTTGTGTTACATTCTAATGCTAATGCTGTTATACGATCAGAAGCATGTGTTGCTCCATAAGGGATGGCTGCTTCATATTTTATATGTAAAATGGTACCAAATGTTGAGCAATTTTGTCCTCAAAATTTTTTTACGTTACTTTTCCCCCAGGATGGCAATATATTGGCTTGGAAAGTTAACGCAGCGATAAATCGTTTTGAACCTGCTGCTTCTCTTAATGGCCATCAATCTGCTGTTGTTTCATTAGTTGTTGGAGGGATGAGGTTGTATTCTGGTTCTATGGACAATACCATACGAGTAAGTTGCCATTGCACAATGTTTTAGCCTTTTAGTTTCTTTCAAGTAGTGATTCTTAGAGAATCAACAATAGTTTATGCATTGTTTGATATAACATTGAAAAGTAGAGCATGCATGGTGTTAAGGTATTGGTGTCCATTAAATAATGAATGTATAACTGTATCAGGTTTCTAGTTGTGCATTTGAAAGAGATATAGGACCAGGGGATTTGATGTTCAACACACAAAATCATCATTGTCATACAAGCTCAACCATGTCAATGGACCTGTTTTTTTTCTTTTGAAGGAAAATCAACATTAGCTTGGAGTGTTTGTTAAGAATTCAGCACAATATTCACTTGGTGTGTTTACCATCATATATTGAAAGTATGAGATGGCTTTTCCCGATTAGAAAAATTACTAATGGCCGCGACAACACATACTTTAATTTGATATTCATGTTCTAGGAACAAATTGGAAATTGACCTGTATCCTTTCTTGGGCAAAGTTATATGTTTTGTATTTATGATCTACAACATTGCATACATTTTTTCCCAAGTGAATTCTTTCTTAGACACCCCATGCTTAATTTGGGTCAAGTTGCTTAGTCATCGGCTGTTTAGGAAATGAGAGTTTACTGTTTGTATTAGACAGAATTTACATCTTACAAATTCATCCTATAAATGTTTGTAATAATATCTTAATGCCTCTGGTTAATCAATATTGAGAACTAAACATCTTTCTTGATTAAGGTTTTTTTCCTTAGTTTTTGATATTTATCTTATTTTGTTTGTCCTTTTATTGTTATCATTTTATTCAGGTCTGGGACCTCACAACCTTGCAATGCATTCAGACTCTTACCGACCACACTGCTGTTGTAATGTCAGTGTTGTGTTGGGAACAGTTTTTAATATCTTGTTCCTTGGATAAAACAGTTAAGGTAGATTTTCTCTATCCACTGAAGTCAAATGCAAGACATTATGCTCTACCTTTGGTTTAATTTCAGCCCTTCGTTTCTTTTTTTTGTAGATCTGGGTTGCTACAGAAAGTGGCATGTTGGAAGTAACATACACACATGAAGAAGAACAAGTATGTCCCTACTTACCTTTTACTTATATATCTGTGTTTCATGTCTAAAGTGGATTTAACATTTTGGCCACCTATCTAAACATGTGGGGGTCAATAACTTAAAATGCATTTATTGAAAACTGACAGCCTTCTATTGAAGGTCTTGCATTTTATTCTAACTTCGTGCTTTTTTTTCCCCGATATGTTTCTTATCATGGACAATGTCTATGAAGAAAGGGTAGGATGATTATATTTATATCAAATAAGTATCACCCAGAAAGGATGAAAAAGATTGCTTTTAGAAAGCCGGTTTGGCAAGCAAATAATTTCCCGAAGATAGCAAATCTTTTTCCAAATAATACTCAATTCTCGTGCTGCCATGTTGAGCAGAAATGTGTGGATCATCAGTAAATATCTATGCTCTGTGTAACTAGTTTTTTTTATTTTCTCTTGTCGATAATGCAATCATTTCCTCCCTGAACTTGGTAAAAGAGCTAATATTCCAACCTCCTTGGACATTCTTTGGGTACATCTCTTGCAAGAGCTGATGGGGCATTTTGATAACAAGATGTACAAACCGTCTCTTCTCCTCCCATGGGACAGGCATGAGCTGCATGACAAATCTATTGATCCCATCCATTAAAGATTTGGTAGACTTTTGTGATAATTCTCTCCTTTTCAAGTGTTGAGAGACAAAAATATTCATCATTGTTATGTAAATCCTAATCTCCTTGTATAGGAGCGGGTGAAAAGCAAGATTACAAGAATACCCCTAAGGATATAAACTAATAATAGTAAACTTTATTTCTAATACTCCTCCTTAAGTTGGAGTATACAGATAAAAAAGGCCCAACTTGGTACACATCGAAGAAAAAGTAGACAACAATGGCTTTGTGAACATATCAGCAATCTCATCAGCAATGAGATGTAAGGAGTGCGAATTCTTTCATCTAGAGCCTCCTCTCATGTAAAATGGCAATTTACCTCAATATATTTAGTTCTTTTATGGAAAATTGGATTTTGAGAGATGTGAATGACAGTTTGATTATCACAAAATATTGGAAATGGAGTAGAATAGAGTTCTCCAAAGTCTTCCATTAAGGTTCAAAACCACTTGAGCTTGTAGCCATACTTTGATACTTAACTTCGACATTGGATCTAGCAACCACAGACTGCTTCTTGCTTTTCAATGTAGGTAGATTTCCATCAAGGAAAACACAAAAGCTTAATGTAGATTTTCTGTCACCTTTATTATCGACATAGCTAGCATCGGAATATGCTTCAACTTTTAGGTTTCCATTCTTCTTGAACAAGAGACCCTTGCCATGCGATCTCTTGATATATTCCAATATCTTCATCATAGCATCTTAATGATACTGCCTTGGCTTAGTTATAAACTGACTAACCACTCCTACAACATATGCTATATCATGTCTTGTGATAGTTAGATGGGCTTGCTAACGAAGGGCTTGTAACGAGACATATCTTCCAACAGTGGTGTATCATCATCTTACATATGTCATTGGAGTATTTACCCTAACGTCAAGTAACCCTGTTTCTTCTAAATGGTCAGTGCAACCACTAATTTGCTTCTTGCAATCTCAATCCTAAGAAAGTAACACGGTTTTTTCATATCTTTGGTGACAAAATGTTTCTTTAAGTGCTCTTTTGTCTATTCAATGCGTTTAATGTCATTGTTAATAAGAAGTTTGTCATCCACGTATACTACTAATATAACCAGTCACATGGTTGTTTTCTTTACATAGACAGAGTGATCTACATCGTTACTCTAGAAGCCAATAACATGAATGACTTTGTTGAATTTTTTAAACCATGAACTTACACTCGGCTTGAAACCATAAATGACTTTCTTCAGCAAACAAGCCTTTGACTCCTTTTAAGCAACATACACAGGAGTTTGCTCCATGTGAACCATCTCTTGGCAGTGCTAATGTGTGTCACTAGGGAGAAGGTGTTAAAGAAGTCAACACCATGAGTCTATGTATATCCCTTAGTGACAAGGCGAGCTTTGTACGTATTTACTTGACCATTGGCCAAGTACTTGATTACGAAATCCACTAATAATCAACCACATCTTTGTCTACTGAGGAGGAAGGTACAAGAGTCCATCTGTCACGTGAATGAAAAGCATCCATCTCCTTATCCATAGTAGCTTTCTATTGAGGAATGTCCAGCGCCTCCTGATAGGTTATAGGAACATAAACAAGAGACATAGTCACAGTAAACTAGCAACATGAAAGCCGTGAACAAGCATATGAGACCGCATTATCCAATAAGTACAGGTTCTTGTGCCTTTCCTTACCATAATAGCAACATTCATGTCAGTAGGCTCGTGGGAAGACGAGCCCTTTGAAGAAGAAGATGCAGTCCTAGGAGGAAGAATAGTTGGGCTTGGAGTATCTAGAGCCATTACAAGTTGATGATGATGATGGCAGTGTCAATATGCGGACAATAGGTTGATTAGGTAGCACAAGAGGAGTAATGAGATCCTCCAAAACAAGATCCTTTCCATTGGCAAAGAAGTAGGGAACATCCTCAAAGAAGGTAACATCAGCAAACTTGTGCCTTGTCAAGGGAACAAGACAACTATATCCTCTCTAGGTAGGAGAGTATCAAGAAAAACACTCTTAGTGGCATGAGGGAGCTTGTCCCAACTAGGAGCGTGAGTGTGCACAAAATAAGTACACCTAAAGACCCATGGAGTGAGAGTGAAAAGAGGTTCCTTTGGGTAAATAATAGAAATAGGGAACTTGCCCTTTAAAACGAATGAAGGTAAACAATTGGTTAGGTAACATGCAATTAAAACAGTATGTCCCTAGTAGGAAGATAGAACCTTCATATGACTGAAAAGGGTACAGGTTACATCAAGAAGATGTTGGTTCTTCCTCTTTGCAATCCCATTTTGCTGTAATGTATAGGCACAACATGTGAGATGTGTAAATACCATGTGAAGAACAAAGGAAGTGAAACTAGTACTCAAATACTCCAGAGCATTGTCACTGCATAAAATTTTAATGCAAACACTGAAATGAATCTTTATTTCTTGATAAAACTTTTTAAATACGTCAAAAACTTTGAAATCTAGTCTTTAAGAGGTAGATTCAAGTACATCTCGAATAATCATCAATAAAGGTAACAAAATAAAGACTCCCTTTGTCTTCAGACAAGTAAGAATTAGGACTCTAGATATCAATGTGAACAAGTTCAAAAGGCGATGACTGCCTAAAATCAGACCTAGACTGGAAGGAGACACAGTGATACTTCCTAAGCTGACAGGCTTCACATTGGATAGAGACAGATGCAGGAAAAGATGGTAATATGTGATGTAAAATCTGAATGAAAGGATGCCTCAAGTGACGATGCCACTGTAGGAAAGAGGCCTTGGCAATGAAAGTAACAGGAGTGGTGGTAGGTTTGATCAGGTCATCCAGATAATATAGTCCTCCAAGCTCAATCCCAATCTTCTCCTTCGAACGAAGGTCCTCAAAGTAACAAAAGGTGGGGCAAAAAACACCTTGACAGTGTAAAGCAATAGTCTAGTATTGATAGATAACAGATTAGCTGCAGTAATGGTACTGGAAAGTTAGGCATAAAATAGACATTCTCCAGTGTAAGTGTGCTGGGTGTAGAGACAGTCCTACACCTACAAACTGGAGATAGTCCACCATTTATGGTCTTCACTGGTGGTATATCATCATGTTTTGTGAAGGACTCAAATAGAGAGCGATCGCCAGTCATGTGGCTGCATTGGAATTAACGAGCCACTTACGTTGTGAAGCCATGAGGGCTCTAACCGAGGAAGGAGTGGTGGAAGCGATAGATGCTATCCTACGAGCACTGGCAGCAGCAAGCATGGACTCGATCTCCTTACAAGTCAAGGTATAGGTGGGAGTTGGTGGCACAGGAACAATAGAATCAGTAGTGGCAATTGAAGTAGTTTGTACATTTAGTGCAACAATGGTTTGAGGATGCAAGTGTGGGAACTTCTGCTAACATTGATCACGAAGATAGTTTTCCTATCCATAATGAACACAAGGAGGATAAACGCGATGGTCAGGCTTACACTCCTTGCCATGACCACCATGGCCACCCCATGTTCCACAACAGCATGAGCAAAGAAAGACCTTTGTCAAGGTGGTAGTCTCAGAAGACTCCATAAGTTGAAGACGCTCCACAGAGAGAAGATGTGACAGTACACCATCAAAAGTAAGGATGCCTGCCTCGTCAGCCATCTGTTGATGGTTGATGGCAAATTAAGGCTGACAGACAAAGCACAATATAGTCAAAGCTCCTCAAAGTGTTGCTGCTGAACACTGTCATCAGCATTGAAAGGACGATGTTCAAAAATCTCGTCTATGATCCTCTTGGACTTGGCAAAGTAGTCGCGAAGTGATCTAGTACTCTGTTTCATTACAAAGATTTGTGTATACAACTCGTAGATCGTGGATGTGGAAGGTCCACATTGTCTTGAGAAGATTCCACATTGTCTTAGCCAAAGTTGCAGTGCAAACTCGAGAAAGAACAGATGGTGAAACACTGTTGACCATCTAGAATCAGACAGTGCTATTTGCACGTGCCCATTGAGTATACTTGGCTGCATTTATCTACGACAGTGGGTCATCAGAAAAGATGCCTTGCTTGAGAGGCAAGCAACAACTCGAATGGCATACTCCTGTTCTGGTCAGTAAGTCGATCTATGACCCCAACATTAGGGTGAGGAAAAAGTAATGTTGGCCTAGGTAGATGTGGGGGTAGACATAGACTCCATTATCGTCACCAAACACATACTACGGATTGGTCACAAGCAAAGAAGAACACCATGTACACCGGTGTCAACAATCAACTGTCAAAAGAAGAGTCCGACACATTGTTCGGGTCGAAGGGAGCTCTGGGAAAGTGTCCTGCCTCTTTTTGGTAAGGGAAAAGAGGGGTTCTAGTGAAGTCCGGTGTTGGCAGCAGTGACTGGTGTTTTTCCAGTGAAGAGAGAGGGGAGGAGAGGAAGATGGTGGAGATGGATATAGGGTTTGGCTCTAGATACCATGTTGAGAGAGAAAATTCTCGATCATTGTTATGCAAATCCCAATCTCCTTATATTGGAGAGGGTGAAAAGCAAGATTACAAGAATACCCCTGAAGGTATAAATTAGTAACAGTAAACCCTATTTCTAACAGCAAGCAGCCATTGGAAGAGTTTTAACTTTGAGCTGCACCTTACTTTTCCCAAACCCCTTGTATGGGCTCTTCCTCCATATTATTTTGAGCAAGAACTGGATAGCTGCTAGCTACGGAAAAGGCCCCAGGTTTCTCCAAGTCCCACATTAGATGATCTTACCCAGACAAAGTAGGGTAAACCTTACACTCCTTCAATCTGCTGAAGCAATGTGATAGCTTCCTGGCTTCATCCTCCTGCAGATCCCTCCTAAGATTCATATCCCAATCCCATCTCTCTTTGAAGCAACTGAAGCAACCAATACCAATGGTCTTGCTCAAGCAAAAATTGCAAGTGTGAGGATTTCTTATCACCTTGAGGAAAATGTTAAGTGGTAGTATGCTTCCCAATCACTCTATCGCTGGATGGGTAGTGCACTCCAACCAAGTATTCCTCTGCCCATGGACCAACTTCATGTTCTTTGGAATGGTTGCGATCTCTTCCAACTCCATTATGAAGTAGGAACGAACTAAGGGACCTCCAAGTTCAAGCTGCCACTACCTTCCTATGAACTTTCAACCACACAAAAGTTACACCTCATTTCTGAACATTTTAATTCCCAAAGCTCCAATGGAATGCCAATCAACTGGGCCCATAACACAGTTTCCCTTGAACTGTTGGCAGAGTAGCAGTTGTGCAATGCTATTCTCTTCATTCTAGCAAACACTTGCCACCTTTATTTGGCCATCTTTAAGAAGACTAGCTCACCATTGTGAGTTTGGAAACCTCACCAGATAGTTGCCACTGTAAAGGCTCCATCAGGATTCACCAGTATTACATCTGCTGGATAGCCATTTGCTTATTTCCTGTGGAAGGACATAAGCAACATGATGCACCAACTATCGAGAAAGGTATTCCCCTGTGTCTTTTTGTCTCTGGATTCCAGTCAATCTCTATCATTGTTCCTCTTAAAGTCTCAACTGAACCGGCCATCTATGATCCTTGTGTTGGTGATGGTGGTCTCAGCATTATGTCGCCCGATGATCTGTGCTTAGTAATTCCATATCCCACCATTGCTCCTTCCTCCTTACTGCCACCAGTGATCATTGGCTACGATTCAGTTTGCTCCTTGTTGCCTTCATCCAACCCAGAAAAGCACTTCTACCCCTTGAAGAGAAATGTCCTCTCGTCCTGTCACTCTTCCTCTCCATGCTAATCTTTCCAACTCATCCCTTCCACTCTTCCTCCTCCCTCCCTCCCCCTCAGTCGCTCTCCTCGCATCTCTTAGGTTGATTACTTCCTATCCTTACCATTTCTCGAATGCTGAAAATATTCCCGAGGGGGAAGTAATTATGATGTTTTTCTTTTTTCCCCAGTAATCAATGTCATAAAATATTTCTGTCTCTAATAAATATAAAGTAAGATATTTCCATGCTAAAGGCAGGGGAGGTGGTTGCGTAGAGTGATAGGGATTGCTTTCTTGGGGTTTCACTAGAATCTTTTGTAGATTACAAGCAATGTTTTAAAAAACGGAAAATAGTCTCTATACGGATTGAGTTTTAAACGGTTTTGAAAAAGCATGCATTTAATGAAAAAACTTGTCAAAACTAATAAAAATAAAAATAAATGAATGACATGCATGCAACCAATAACATTCGTAAAAACAATCTCAATATATAAAATTATCATATAAATACAAGTAATTTTATTCAAAATACATAACTTAGACGCATATAACTATCTTGCAATCGTGAATGTGTAATATCCATTCAACCACGAGTAATTTAATCTAAATATATAATTAAATAAGTAACAAGTATTAGTAAACAACCAAATACCTCGATTATGAAATGATGTTATTGATAACAAGTCAACATCTTATCATAAAAAACGGCCTTTTTTTTAAAATTGCCATTTAAACGGACCACACTCATTTAAACGGCAGTTTAAAGTCAATCCATGTAAGAATCATGTAACTGCAAAACAAATGATGTCACATAATAAACGTTCAATTGACGTTTAAATGGCCGTTTTTCCCATTTTTTAGAAGAGTGATCACAAGTATGCCAAACTACAGTTGACCTTTGTTGATTTCTATAGAGGCATTGGGACATAGCAGTGTACTGTTTTACAGGCACTTAGATGAATGGAATGGGAGTTCCTGTCTATGGAGAAGCCTGATGATGTCACCCTTGTATCTTGCGAGTCCAGCTTTACAGGCAGTTGGTCGAATGGAATGGGAGCTCACTGTATATGGGGAAGCCTGATACTATTGTCCTTAATAACTAGCAAGTTGCCTATGTATTTTGGTGCAAGTGCAAGGAAAATTTTGTTCTTCTATAAAGAGCAAACAATCTTGCAAGGTAGGTCAAACCTGGTCAGGTGGAATTTGGTGTTGCCAAATACGAAGAAAATTATTCAGGCCTTCACTTTGGTTTTCTTGAGGAAGTATTTCTTGTGGATTGGAGTTGGGAGGGACGTCAGGTTTTATGAAGGTCACTAGGGATCAATTTATGGGGAGGTTGGTGGAGTTGAGGTTTATCTCAAGGGTGTTTGGCTTTTGGTATGACATTCTTGAAGCTGAAGAGGTATTTAATGTTTACAATGGACACAAAATAGATAAAAGAAGAATGAGTGAAATCTTGTAATGACAAATGGGCAGCTAGTGTGATTTCACAAGCCAGTGAAGTTAGTACCCAGAAAGGATGCCAAAAGGTAACTGATTTTTTGATGGAAGCTGCTTACACATGTGCCTTCTGTCTATAATCTCCTCCCATTTTCACCACTTTGACTTGTGGGAAGAACAGGTTCCTGTTTGGTGTCTCATGTGGCCAAAGTGGCTCCTGTGATAGGCATTTTCCCCAAGTGGTTTTGGTTTTTTGTGAACTACCAAGGAAGTTCTTCTGATGTCAGATTCCTTGAAACAATGTGTTTTAGAAGTTTTTTTTTTACGTCAGAACATAATCGATAATTTGCAAATATTTCTTTTTTAATGGAGTATATCATCACCAAGTGACAAGTGTTATTAGTGAAAACAAAGTGCAAAACTAACAATCTAGCATTTGACAGTCAGTATTCAACTTCTCCACCAGTGACTAATGCATCCTCTTAATAGTTCTTTTCTGAATAGTTTATTCTTTTATGTAGCCGATAAAACTATAATAGTTATCTTCCGAATGGTTTATTGTTTTGTAAACTTACAAGCCTTCCCTCTTAAGCTGGAAGGAGAGTATTTTTTGAAAGAATATACTTGTTTCAGGGGTTTAACATTTTTTTTGGTTCAGGGTGTTCTCATGCTAAGTGGTATGCATGATGCACACGGCAAACCTATATTACTTTGTTCATGCAACAACAATACTGTCTACCTCTATGATCTGCCATCGTGAGTGTTATCATCAAATCTTGAATGCTACATGAGTTTTCTATCACACTAGAAATTTTAATTTTCGAGAGTTTACTCCCTTTATAGATTCAGTGAGAGGGGCAGGATTTTCTCCAGGAAGGAAATCAGGGCAATACAGAGTGGACCTGACGGCATATTTTTCACTGGAGATGGATCAGGTGAGTTGAAGGTGTGGAAATGGTCGGCAAAATAGACAAACTGCTGCAATATAACCCTTGGCAGCTCTGTAATTTTATTCATTTATTTTCTTTCTTTTTGCCCATTATTGTACAAGTTGTAATGGATGTGGAAGAAGCAAGAGAAGCGAGATAACGTATACCGACTATTTTTGAGGTTTTGGTCAGGCCCCTAATTTGTTCTGGACAATAATCCATCAGCAATTTGAGAGCTAAAATTTGACGCCTCAATTCATTAAATCATATATACACGTGTATGCATCAATGCTTGGATCGCAGTTGATCACATTATATCCGCTGGTTTTATTATAATTAACAGAGAATTTGTGGATCCATTTCGTGACTCATTTATGCAGTACATTAATACTTCGCAATCATCAGGTATTATTTATTATTTTACATCTCATGCTTCATGTATGTTAAGAGGAACATGTAATTTAAACCTTTTGTCAACGTTTTTTTTGGATCTAATGCTTTGGAAGTAAACCCGAGTGAGAACGTGCACGGTGGTATACCTGCCACCGAGACCTGAATGGTTTTTTGTTTACACCAACGTTGTATGGTTCCTTGTTCGTGACTTCGTATCACTCTTATCACGAAACTTTGGTATCTTGAATTCCTGCTATTTGTACCTTATCAATCCTTCATTGTAACTTTGCTGAAAAATGTTGTTCAAAGTTTGACCTACAAAACCCTGTAAACTCATTCTCAGCCAAAAGGCAAAAGCATAAAAACTCGAGGAATTTGACGCCAGAGTGATCCGAGGCATGCAAATTGTGTGGGAAATAAAGTGAATTGTAAGAGTACCATTGATTCTATTAGAGGGTCTACGTGTACATTGATGAATTTGAAATGTATAATAACTGTCAGTTTTGTATGCCCTAAAATGAGGTGGTTAAGATGGTGTCAATCCAGCACGCAACCAATCACCCTGGATGGAGTTCGATCATTAATACAAGATTTGGGCACGGATTAAATGAGAATATCTCTTGCCAGAAGCCAGAAGCCAGAAACTTTTAGTTTGCGACAGCCAAAAGATCACCACCTAGAGGAGTTTGCTAGTTGCACCAAGTACGAAATTTGACCATCATCTTGTGGTTCTTTTCCAGACGTAAACGTAGAATGGAAAGCTGAGAGATTCAACTTGTAAGGTGTAGGATGACAAAGGTTTCTTGAGATCATCACATAAAACCAGTATCCAACCTGTATTTTGAGACCGTGTGATAGAATCACTCCTGTTTTTTCTGTTAAGTGAAGATATTATTGGGTCGGGTTGGTAATTCTCTAAATCCGATTACCAGTCAAAGCAAGCAAGGTTGTTAACCAGTCATTCTATTACTATTAGTTGGGCTATTTAGCTTTCCTGAGCTGTTACAGTTAGGATTGTCAATAGATTAGGTCAAATCCGTCAATCTATTTGACCTACTCTGTTAATTTAGGATTTGAGTTAAGAATTTCAACTTGTTAAAATCTATTAGATCTTAACCCATTAACCTAAAATCTTAAAGGGTTAAGTTATGGATGAAATATGTCACCCCACCCTTTAATCCGTTAACTCATTAGTGTTGAATAATATTATATATTTCATATCTTAATTGATTAGATGTTACTCTATTATCATGTAAAAGCTTATATGTTCTTGGATTTGTTAGATGAGTAAGTTTGTAAAGTATTATGAAGCATTTTTAGGTGGAGATAATGAAATTTTTTTTCTTCTATTGTATAAAATTATTGAATTTTTAGGTGTAATTGTTTTTATTTTTTAGATGAACATTTGACCCGTTTTAACTTGTTAAACCCATTCCAACTCCATTTCTCTAGAAGGGTTGGGTCGGGTTACGGATCATGGATAGGAGTGTACATGGGTCCGTATTGATTCGAAAACTGAGCCAACCAACTCATGTGGGTTGGGTTGGGTCAGTTTCTTGTATTATAGGTTGGGTATGAGTCAAAAAATTCCAAATCCAAACTTTCTAAGTTAGGTATGGGTGTTCGTGTGTGTGTGTAGGCGGTGGACATGAAGGGTGAGCGGTGGGAGGAGTTGAAGATTTGTGACGAGGAGCTTCAGGTTGGGGAGGGCGTCGGGAAGGTTTGTGGGGGGGGGGGGG
>JAMKQA010004884.1:0-30125 GCA_024699735.1 Posidonia australis | reverse complement strand
TAAAACTGAGTATATAGATTCATTTAATGATAAAATAAAGACAAATTTATATAATTTATTTGAAGAATATGTTAGAAATTATGGTGAAACATCTAGTGGTCAAGCATCTAGTTTTTTAAGATCACAAACAAGTAGTAGTAGTGATAGTTCTTTATGAAGTAGATTAAATTAAAAAAAGGGAAAATATATAAAATCAAGTACAAATAATGAATTAGATAATTATTTAGAATCCTCAATTGCTTTTAGTGATTTAGAAATAGATAACTTAAATATATTAAAGTGGTGGTCTACTACAGCTATTAGGTTTCTTATATTAGCAAAAATGGCAAAAGATTTACTAACGATTCCGACGTCAACTGTGGCATCGGAATCTGCATTTTCTACAGGAAAAGGAGTATTAAATGATAAAAGATGTAGATTATAAGAGAAGTTTGTAGAAGCCATCGTCTGCTTAAAAGATTGTTACGATGCGGTTGACTGTCTTCAAGGATTGAGCTTGAAGTCTGAATCAGAAGAAGACGATGATGCGACATCAACTTCAATAGGCAGAACAGACTCCCCAAATGAATAATTCTTGATGTAAAAAAATTTTAAAAAATATAAAACAAATGATGTAAATATATTTTGTATTTTTTATGTAAAAAAAATTGTTGTATTTCAAATATTTTTTTATTAATAAAAAAAATTTAAAATTCATTTTAGGCCTAATGGCCCGGCCCGTAGGCCCGGCCCACATAAGGGCCATGGGCTGTGTCGGGCCCATGGTCTGCAGGAACAGGCCTGGCCCGGACCAGCCTTTGGGCCGGCCCGACCCGGTCCAGGCCCGGCCCGGCTCGAATTCCAACTCTATTTACAATGACATTGTTTTAAGGAAACATCCATGATTATTTGATAATGACAGCATAACGTAGAATTTTAAATCTTAGAAGGATGTACAAGGGAAATTCATTTATCGTAGTAATTTTCCTCAGATTGCATATAAGCCATTGAGTTATGTAAAATCATGTGGATTGAAAACTAAAGATAAAAACGAGGGAAATTTATGATTTATGAATTAAGTTTTGAAATTTTACAGTTAGATCCACATGTTGCATGTTTGAGGTTAGGTAGTAGTAAATTTTCATTTAAACCCCTAAAAACCTATGATTTGAAGATTTTCCATATATATATATATATATATATTAGATAGTGTTTGGATAGCATGGAGGGAGATTAAGAAACTCTAGTTTCTACGTAATATTAGAAATTTTGCAGTTTTGTTTAAGTATTGCATAATACCAGGAAGTCTTTACTTTAAATTGTCATATTTATTTTCTTTCATTGCAATTAGATCCTAGATAGAGTCGTATTGATTCTAAATTAATTATTTATTCAATGTAGCTAGGATTTTAATGTTATAATTTAAGACTTAAGGAGATTTTGTAAGTCACCTTGTACATTTTAGGGAAACTTTGCACTCCTGTCCTTCCCTTTTTAAGAAATTAAAGATTAGTCCAAATGATAAAATGTACTAGTGTCTCACATAGGAATATGAAAGAGAGAGAACAGAGTCTTGGCATATACTTTCGAAGTAATGATCCTAAAGGAGAATGCACTAACCTGACGAGGTTTAGTGTTTGATCCTATGCGGATCTAGTGGCAACGATAAGACCACAAGACTCAGATCTGATGTTTACTGACTGACACAAGTTGGTATACGAGATCCTCATTAATAAACAAAGTGTGAAATAGAATATGTAATAACGGGAATGAGAATAGGTTGTATACCAACTGGAAGACCGCGATATGCTAGCAATGGGTGGTTCAAAGGATCCACTAAAAGACCGAATGAAAATGAAAATGAAAACATTGAAATTACCATTTTAGGGTAGAAACCCCACATGCATACTGAGTTTACTTAAACTCATACGATGTCTTTGTTTCATGTAGGTAATTAGAGAAGTAATCTTGGGGTATTTGCATGGCATATTTGCACGGCTCATTCAAATACACATAGGACCCAGAGCGTCTTAATTTAGCATTGTTGTTTCTTTCAAATCATGTAATAACTTTGTAATGAATTGAGTTCAGCAATAATATAGATATTTTGTCGTAACAGTATTGTTCTCTTTTATCTGTTTGAAATGTTCATGCCTTCATGAAACCGTTACTATGGCTTCCGCTAGCCATGTCCGCGTAGACGTTACAAAATAAGTGGTGTGGAAACGACTCACTTAAAAATTATTTTCCCTATCTTTATCAATTATCCACTATGAAGAAAAGCACAATTAAAAAAATGTGGTGTAGATTTAATAATGACTTTCCAAAGCTCTTTAGTCAATCAATTGGTAACAACATTGACTTCGACTGTTTACAATGTCAATTGAATAGTTTACTAATGTTATTAACAATCTCCAGCTCAATGCGAAGGCTGATAAACTCATTTGGACCCCTACTTCTAACAAATCTTTTTCAAATAAAAGTTGTTATGAATCCATAAATGATGGTAGACTTAGATTTCCGCTCAGAAGAAATATCTGAAATAACAAGGTATCTTTGAAAATTAAATTATTTCTATGATTTGCAATTCATGATAGAATATTATCACAAGAAAATCTTAATAAGAGAAGGTGATTGGGTCCATCTTTTGCTCCTCTTGTGATTTTAGTTGTGAATCCTCATCACACATCCTTTTGACTTGCCCTTTACTAATTCAAGTCTAGAAATTCTTGTTGAATAATTCATCTATCCTTTCTTCTATTAATTTGTTGGACATATTCTCATTAAAATTGTTTGCGAAGTATATTAATAATGTTCATGTTTGGAATTTACTTGTTCCAACTATTTTGTGAACTATGGTTAGAGAGAAATAATAGAATTTTTACGAATAAAATTAAACCTATAAATTGTATTATATCTAGTATTATTTCTCTAATCAGATCTTGGAAAGCGTATCTTTCCACAGGCCAAGGTAGTGAGAATCTCTCCCAGGCATTGCTCAATATGCAAGGGGACTGGGACCAGGCTCGTGCTAATTACCAGATTGTCCAGTCAATCGCTTCCTCTATAGGCTTGTCTGTGTCAACCTCTACTCCACCTGTTGCAATTCAATCCCCCGTTGAGGAAGTCACTCCATTCAATCCTTTTCAAACTAGGTCTGGAAGCAATATTTAAGGTTTTACTTAAGACTTTAAGTTTATTTTGAAAACTTTTTCCTGACCTGTAATAGTTTAGACTTATGTTGAGAATTGCTTGTAGCTGTTGACAATTTCCTTTGTGTATTTTGAACATCGTACTTTCACTTGGCGATGGAATTCATAATCAAGTGGACATATCAATACTAATATTATTTATCGTTTTCTAAAAAGGAAAAAAAAAATACACACACAACCACTATATTTATTTATATTTATATATATGCCTTTTGGCTTGTCATCCGTGACTTGCGTACTTGTAATGTAGCACTAGCTTTTGCAGCCAACGACTTGATTTGAAGTAACTAGATCGTAAGCACGACTCATCATCAGAGTGTTTGTATTGATTGGAAGTTGACACCCAACTCTTGCTTCAACTTGTCACGGTGTGAGGTTAAAGTAAAGGTCTCCGTCATTTTGAGTTGTTTATTGTCTAGCAATTTAGGTTGCGTCAAAGAGACTCCATTTTCCCCTTAACGTGAGATCCACAGACAGAAAATACCGGTAGCAATGATTGCACCTCTGATCGATCCAATTCAAAGACCGCCCAATCGAGTAAAATCCTGGTTCATTGGCGACTCGACTCCAGATACTGCTCGGGTCGGATTTCTATCCGAGAACCCGATGTCGGTGAGTCGGGTGCAAGGTCCGGATAATTGGGCGTGGGACCCAGGTAAAAGGAGATCCCGTTGTGACGATGTGGGAAGGAAAGAACCGGGCGGTCCATGCGTGGGAGATGGAGATGCTTTGCTTCCGTCCGCACCATCCACTCCATTCTTCGAGATCGCCAGCGACTTCCATTAACCATTAATATAATAATAATAATAATGAGGGTCTCCTTCAAAGCTTTGCTGGTGGAAACCACCGATCTAGTCTACCACTATGCACCCATTCTTCCTCTTCTTGATCTTTAAGCCACCGCAGATTTTAGGAGTGGGTCACATCTGCTTGGAAGTCACATCGTCTGTGTACTTACCTTACATACCGTGTTTCATTTTTGTAAGCATCTACTTCGACGTAGAAAGTGGCTTCCACGGTTATTATAATAATAATAATAGTAGTAGTAATAATGGATTGGAGTCTCCTGATTTTGTCAACAAGCATACTAAATTGGTAAAATTATGATTTATAAACCACACTTGCTTAAATTGTGGAGGAATATTGCTTATTGATAGGTAGATATGATAACACGTTTTAGTTCTTTCGAAACTAATCATTAGTTTTAAATGTAACATTTTAATAATCGGTGAAACTAAATCGGAAGACTTTTCTTTCAGTGTTCTCAGATCTCTGGGAGCTGGTATTCTAAACCAGTGGTCTTTTATCCCTTCGATAGGTGTCTCTGGGAGGATTCTAATTGGATGGGATGATAGAAATATTACTCTGGTTAATAGTATTGCTGCCTCATATAGTTTATCCTTACACTTTCGAAATCTCTGTGATGGATTTGACTGGTGGCTTACAGGTGTTTATGGTCCTTGTGATCACAGACTCAAAATTGAATTTATCGAGGAACTTAATTCCCTAAGCATAAGGATAAACTCTAAGTGGATTATTGGTGGAGACTTCAATTTAGTTAGATTTCCCTATGAACATTCTACTAGATATACCATGTATTCTGATATGAATCTCTTCAATGATTTTATAGATAGTAATTTTTTATTGGATTTCTCCCCAAGTAATTTTAAATATACTTGGTCCAACATGCAATCTCCCCCCCCCCACCATGGTCAGACTAGATCGTTTCCTCATATCACTTGCCTGGACTGATAAATTCCCCAATGCCTACTGTTTGGGCAATTCTAGGATGGCATTTGACCATATTCCTATCATCCTTAATACTACTCTGATAGATTGGGCTCCTATCACTTTTAAATTCTATAAATCTTAGCTTCTTATTGAGAGATTTGCACCCTTCATAAAGAATTGCTGGCAAAGATCCCACAACATCTGTCTTTCCAACACCCCTGTTGTAAAATTTGCATTTAAACTGAAACTCTTAAAGAAGGAGATTAGAGGTTGGATTACACCTGTTAGGGAGGCTCGAAATAACAAATTATTATATATTGAATCTCAAATTGCTTCCATTGATGTCTTGGCAGAATCTCATCAGATTCAAGATAACCTTTCGATTTTTAAGAGGGATCTTTTGAATAAACACTACACCTTGCTTAAAGAACAAGAAGTTTATTGGAAGCAAAAGTCTAGAATCCTTTGACTTAAAGAAGGGGATTTAAACACGTCCTTCTTTCACAATATGGTTAAGTGTAGGAGGAGAATGAATATCATTCACTTCCTGAAGATTAGGGACAACATTTCCTATTCTCCCATGGTTATCTCTAAAGAAATAGAGGAACACTTCACCAATCTATTCAATAAACCTAAAGGTTATACTCCAACTCTGAATTGGGACAGCTTAATTCCTACAAAAATTCAGAATCCAGAGAACTTAGAAGTAAGCTTTTCTTTAGAAGAAATTTACAAAAATGTTAAATTACTATCCGGAGATAAGGCCCCTGGTCCTGATGGATTCTCCATGTGTTTTTTCCATTATTTTTGGAATTTTCTATAATTAGATATTCTTGAAATATTCGATAGTTTACATACTTCCTCAGATATTGAGTTTCTAGCACCCATCAATCAAACCTTTATCTCCCTTATCCCTAAATTGGAGGGAGCACAATGTATTAGAGATTTCAGGCCTATCAGCCTTGTTAATAGTCTATATAAAATCATAACTAAAACTCTGGCTTCTCAACTATCCCCTGTTATTGATAAAGTCATCGATAATTCCTAATGCGCCTTTATTCCTAGAAGATATATAGGAGACTGTTTCTTGATGGCTCAAGAAACACTAAACTTTATGAAAGTGGGGGGCATCCCGGGGTATGTGCTAAAACTGGACTTTGAAAAAGCATTTGATAATGTTAATTGGGAATTTTTACTAGACTCCTTATCAGGATTAGGCTGCGGCCCCAAATGGACAAACTGGATTAGGATGTGCATTTCTCAAGTCAGATTTTCTATTTTGATAAATGACTCTCCCAAAGGATTTTTCAAAGATTCTAATGGTTTAAGACAAGGTGATCCATTATCCCCCCTTCTATTTATTATTGTTACTAACATCCTAAATAGGATGTTATCCCTTGCTGTGAACAACAACTTGATTGCGGATATCCAGTTGCCTAATGGTGGACCACACATCCTTAATATACAATATGTTGATGACACGATTTTATTTTTAGCAGCTTCTGAAGAAAATATTATTAACATCAAGAGGATTCTGTGTTGTTTTCAATCCTGTTCTGGATTAAAGATAAATTTTTAAAAATCATCTCTCACTAGTGTAGGGGTTGGTGACGAATCCACCATCAGATTCTCTCATATTCTTGGTTGTTCCACCTCCCCCCTTCCTATCAGATATTTAGATTTACCATTACATTATAAGAAGGCAAATATCTCAGATTGGTCCGCAGTAATCGAAAAAATTTCAAAAAAACTCACTTTGGAAAGCCAAACAATTATCTCTTGGTGGTTGCTTACTTTGGTAAATTCAGTCCTTTCAGCTATACCTAATTACTACCTCTCTGTCCTACACCTGCCATCTAAGGTGGAAAAAGTAATTGACTCATTAAGGAGTCAATTCCTATGGAAATCCTGTTCTTCTTCTTCCACACTACATCTGGTTAAGTGGAAAATACTTTGAAGATCCAAAGCTCATAATGGATGGGGAATTATAAACATTAGAAGTTTCAATCTAGCCCTAAAATCAAAGCTGTTATGGCAGCTACTATCTAACTCACACTCCTTAAAGTGGAAAGAGATTATAAAGGCTAGGTATTTTCCTCGATCATAGCCTGGGGCACTTCTAAATTCCTCAACAGGGACATCATCTCCACTCTGGCAAGAAATGAAGAACTGCTTCAATTTTCTAAATAGCTTCACCACATTCCAAGTCAAAAATGGGAACTGTATTATTTTCTGGGAAGATAAATGATGGTGTGGGGAAAAACTAAAACATTACCTGTCAGATCTTTTTAAGTTGGCTAAATTTAAAAATGCTTTAATAGCAAAAACAGTGGCAATTTATAGAGCTGATTTTAATAAATTATTTATTGAGCCTTCTTTCAGTTGGGTGCCTTTAAAGGTTAAATTATTTTCCTAGTTGGTATTATTCAATAAGATGATATTGACTATCTTCTTTTTGGGATTTGGAATATTTTGTTCCAGTTGGTATGTAATTTTTTTTTTGAAATCAGTAGATATATATTTTTTTCTCCCTGCGGTTCGTGAGATTCGAACCCAAGAGAGACGTGTGAGTTCTACTCTCCTTAACCAACTATACCATAGCAGTTAGCTGGTATGTAATTGATAATGAACAATACTGTGGTACTGGTTGTGATTGTTTCCCAGATTAATTAATAGATTACCGTTTGCAAGAAAAAAAAACTAATGATTAGGTTTTTTTTTATGAATTGATTTTTTTTATCTGGAAGCGTGTCCTCGGGTAATAAAACTAGAGTTCTAAATTATATTATTAATATTTTGTTCCAAAACGATTGAGTTAGACTTTTCCTTCTGTGAGTTCAAACAATAGATTGTCATGTACAGGATCCATGCGTTGATAATGAGCCTTGAAGTCAAGGAACTACAATTCTATATTCATTTTTCTGATGAGTGGATTTTCATACCAGCTGGATTGGACATTGAAGATTTTATAGAGTGAGTCAACTAAAAAAAGAATGCAATTTAACGTCTAACATTTAGAAAGAAACTCCTCTCGTAACTAACTCCGTTAAATTTATTCGATCATATTACTTTTAGGCCATTCTTTCCCTCGTCCAACCTATTATAGACAAGAAAAGTTGGCATCTAAGAATAATGATTTGGAAAAACAGAGTTTTCCCACTTTTTGCAACTTCCTCGAACAAAAATGATAAAAAAAATACACTACTAAGTGGAAGTTAAATTTTGAATTCCCAAATCCATCTATCTGACAACTCTACATAGTTTTCCATAAACGAGAGCAGTGGCCTAAAGTTTGCCTTGGACATTCATATACAAAAAACCACTACCTTGTCAGAAGGTGAAAATGAAATTGTACACGTATGTATAGCCAAGATGATTATATACGCCTCTTTTTTATGTATTCTTTATATTTCAAAAATCAAATTATATTACATCTTAATCATCTTCATATTCTACGGTATCTTTTAATTTAATATTTTTTAAAGTTACATTTACTATTGAACAATATATGCAGTTTCAAAAGCTGGAGTTTGTTAAAATTTCATATAAAAAGATTGCAATGAGATTAAACATTTGGTAAACATGAAGATTTATTGATATATATTTTTTTATTATGATAAGACCATCTATATGGTAAGCATATGTTTAAAGAAATAAAAACAAAATGTATATGGTCATATACGATCACATTGGGCTCTTGTCGAATCACAGTTCCTTGGACCTTAGACACAAGCATAGAAGTGGAATAATTGTTTTTAACCCAAAGAAAAAGTTGGGAATCGAAAACAAAACAAGCCGGCGGCAGCCAGCAAGTGAGAAATCCCTGCGAAGGAGGAAGTTGGAAAACCAAAAAAAAAAAAAAAAGACGAGGGAAGAAGTGGTTGAGCCACGCGTTACACGCAAACACCACACCCCAGGACTCCCACCGCGGTAACTTACCCCTCCCCACTTCTTTACTCCTCCCACTCTCGACAGCGACCAGACCTAAACCGTTCAGCTCTCCCTCTCTCTCGCTCCCCTCATGTTCCACGTTTTCCCGCGAGAATCTCCCCATTTTCTCACACAAGTGGCCTCTACCTCTCCCCAGCCCAAACCCTAGTCGTCCCCTGCCGATCCGAACCACCGCCACCACCACGACTACCGCCACGGCGCCGCCACCACCGCCACCACCGCCACCACTGCAATTTATTATATTTCGTGCTGGTGCCGGCTGATTGGCGGAGGGAGGAGCGTGATGTCGTCGTCTTATTCGCTTCATGGGTTTTTTGTCTTTTTGGGGGTTTCTTTGACTGTTGACGTCATTGCCACTGTTGGAATCTGAATTTCCTCTTTTCTTGCTTCCTGGTGGTTGAACTGGAAGAAGAAGGGGAAGAAGGAGAAGAAGAAGTACCACCAGTCGCTGCGTGTTCGTGCTTGCATTTTCTTCTCCTGAAATTGTGGGGGCGGTTGATGAATCTGGCGGCGGCGGATTTGGGGTAAGGATTACTGTTTATTGCTCTGGTGATTTGTGGTCTAGATGAATTGAGATTGATTTCGCTTTCCCTATTTTTTTTTTTTTGGATCGCTGGAGTCTGGTGATTGGGATTATTGAGTGACAGTTCTGAGGCGGCGGCAGAGTCGATTTTGGTTATTTTGAAGAATTTTTGGTTTAGATTTTTTCCTCTATAGTTGGAACTACTGGTTTGGAAGTGATTTGCGTGTCTATTTTCCAGTTTTTTCTTCAGATTTCGTTTTTGCTAGCTGATTTACCTGATTCTTCACCTCGGCTAGTTGTTTTCTTCCAGATTTTTGTGGAAGTTTTTTTGTGTGAAAATATTGGCTGTTGAAATTTTGAGATGAGTTTTGTTCACTTGCGGACACCCCCTTTTGATTTTTTATGACCTATTCTTTCTTTTCTTTTTTTCTGAATCGATTCCCTTGGTCTTGTAGTATTCCTGATTGTTTCAGACTTGTCTCGTCCCTTTTTCTTGGTTTGGAATTGTGAATTCAAGGAGATATATAAAATTTAGCCGTCGTACTTGACCAAGAAGCTGATGTGGTAGAGGCTGTCTAGTAGGTTGGATTTATTATTAGGTTCTTTTTTATGCTACTCTAATTATCCTTCACCGTCATGGTTTACTTCCATTATTGAATTTTGAGAATTATAGAATATACCGTTAAACTTGCAAGATGTTGCTTTTATCGAGCATATTGACTATTTCAGTTTTTTTCCCATTCTTTATTTTAACTCTTCTGAAGGCAGTAGCAGTTTTAAAGAAAAAGTTTTATTCTTAAAGTCGGCAAATTCAGAGCCTCACCATCAGATCAGACTTGATTAAAAATAATTGTATATTGGTTATCGAAGACAGTTGTCTATGATTTTGATTTTCAGCCATTTATACTGGTTTTTACTCAAGTGGAAATATGTGAGAGATACACCTAAGTCTTTGCTCTAGAATAAATACCAGGGAAAATTATGTGCTGATGATATCTCATTGAACTTCTTATTGTAAACCGAAATGTCTATATTTTATAATAAATTTCTCTGTTCCCTTTAATTTTAATAGATTGTTTTTATTTTATAGATTAGATTTTTCTTTAATGTTCCTGTTCTAATTCATATTGGTTTTTTAGATCTTTCTTAAAATATTGTTAAATTTTTGGTATTTCATCCACCACTTACTGAGGCCAACTTCTTTGGCTCTTTCTCATTTTCTGCTCAGCACTCAGCAATTTGTCAATGGTATTTTAGGGATAATGGCTTGTACATTTTTGTTGGTTTTTCTAAGCTAACATGAAGGGAAAGCTGAACTTAATCAACTCTAACAAACCAACAATGTTTCTTTTTTGGGTCTATTACATTTAATTGCTTTTATTATTTTTGTTATCATGCTTCTCATGTTGCTCTAATAAGATGTGTTGTTCACTTCTTAAGGTCTCTATATTTTAATATTTAGTCATGTCTGTCCTATTGTTTTTTGAGGATAATAAAAGTCTATCATGTAAATATTATACATATTCACAAATACAGCTTTGGAAAAAGAAAAGAAGCTGAAATTTATGTTAGCAGATTATGAGTTTCTCTAGAAGATTAAAATCTAATTAGCTATGCAATAAACAGAAAATTTATGGTAAAGAAGTCAGGAATTGAGAATGGGACATCGTTATATATTGAGAACAAGCAGGGTGACAAGTTGAAATCAGATAGGGGACTCATGGAATCATTGGTCATGGATTTCATTCATGATTTTCATTGAAGCATAATGGGATCATACTTTACTATATGTATTGAGAGCAATCTGGGAGGCAATTAAGAGGTTGAAGTGAAAATGTTGTGTAGGGGATTCACGGAGAGACTTAATTCACAATTTTCACGGAATTATGATGGGAGCATACTTTACTTTAAGCATTGATATACGCTTCTCTTTCTATTGCTTTTCGATGGTAGCGTGATTTTCATTTTATTGCTGTCTTCGGTTGTATTGACTTTTTTTATTTTTTTTATTTCAGTGATAAATAGGAGTGAGATTTGCATCTTCAAACAGTCAAATAGCTTTTTGGTTGCTTGTGGCTAGCATTCTCTTCATTTCAAAGTGGTTCTGATTTTCATCTTTCCATTTGGGAGTACTGTATATATGAGCAAGGATGGGAGCCAATTGTTGTGTTGCTGCAAGGAATGGTAAGTCCTCACCTACTGTAACTAGTATTGAAGTGTCTACACACAGAAACAATAGATATTCCCCATCCTGGAGCTTTCGATGGGACAATAGAACACATATAGAGGATGTTGTTGAAAACCATTCAAGGTTTTCTCGTGGCAATAGTGGCAATGTTGGTTCAGAAATTAAAAGTGGGCTGGATACCGAAACTGAAGGTCTTTCAGATGGTGGAAGTCCCTTCAGTTCTTTCCAGACTCGAAGGTGGCAGAAGTCCCCGAGGCTGACAAGAGCTGCTGCAAGCACCAAAGGTGGTGAGACAGGTATGCATAAATTACGTCTTCTTCTTTTGCCTGATAGCTATGCTTCATAGGAATAAATAATGTTTTAATCTTACTAGAAGAATTTTTTACAATGAGTGTGTGGACAAAAAAAATGCTTCCACAAATGATTTAAATTGCATGAGGCTTTGCGATTTCACATTACCCTAGGGTCTGGTGTTTTGTATTTTACTAGGTGTCACAAAATTCCAATCAGTTTGAACATATGGTTTCACAGCTATAATTTATAAAGAGTGAATGGTATTTTTCTGTCATTGAGTGTTTAATGCCTGTCTTCAGTTTTATTTTTATTCCTATACAAGCGTAGAGCAATAGGCCAGTTCATTTCATTTTCATTGTCTTTTGTTGTAGTGTACTTAGGCAGGTGAGCTGGGCACTTCTGTAAGCATAATAACTTGAAGTTTAGCTGTTTTCAAAAAACAGAAAGGGAAAAAAAACTTGAAGCTTAGCAAAGTAGTATGCAGTAAAATTTACACTGCACTTGTAAGAACCTTCTGCAAGGACATCTTGGTGGAAGCAGAAATAGGTAGAAGTCATGGTTGTTGCTTCTCGGTCTGGAGTGGCAGTAGAAAAAATAGGTGAAAGTCATGATTGTTGCTTTTGGGTCTATAGTTTGCTTTACTCTCAATCCAAAAGGCAATTAACACTTCTGCACTGGGTTTACCATACTTGCATGGTTGCATGATTTGAAAATATCAAATGGGTGTATGGCATACATAATGCTCTGCACAGCAATGATATTTCAGAAGCACCTGAAGATATTTCTTTGTTTAATTAGGGTCATAATCACTATGTCTTACGGGGTAAATATACTAATATCTGAAAGTACCTGGATGCATGGTACATTTACTTGAGCGGTCAGGCTCATAACCACAATGTCCTACAGAGTGACTCTCTACAATTACTAGAGTGACTTGACCTATATTTGATCACTTATTCAGATGTCTTTGGTTTTAATGGGGGTTAATCACCATGTTATCTTCCAGTCTGCACTCTCTCTGAAGAGGTTTTTTTCTTGTCATCTTTGTCAAGTTCCTTTATTGTGTCCTCCCTTTGGAGATTAGAAGCAGGTAAATCTGTGGTGCAAAAAATAGGTAGAGCAAAGAAGGTATGCATGTGCGTTAGGAAATCTGTTAAATAAGAGTGTTATATGAATTATTTGTAGGTAACAAAGGCTTGGGAGAGATCAAATAGGAGACTACCGTCAGTCATCATGGTGCTCAAAGCCTGGGACTTTGTTGCAGAAGTAGGGCATTGTTTTGCACACAAGATGGTACCACTGACATGGTTATTGTGTTTATACAGTTTGTGTACTTTCCCTATTTCCCATCCTTGATTTTCCCTACCAAACTAGTATAGGGCCATCAACAGGCTCCTTTATCAGTTATATCTTTATGTTCTGCTGTTGTCTTCTTACCTCTTTGGCACAAAACTCAGCTTGTGATTGTAATAATTTTGATGAGTGTCTTACTAATATAAAGTCTCTTCGTCAAAAGTGATAGATACATAAGTGGGGTGTGTTGCAAACTTAGTATCATCATAGACATGAGCATGTCAACTTGTTTTGGCAATTTGCAAGATCATTACGAGAGATCTACGTGTGTATTGAACTGTAAGACGTGAGCATATATTTCAAGATAAAGTGTTGTAGCTGCTGCTGAGTTTTTGCAAACTGCAAAGTGTAAGTTTCAAATGTGGTCTGTGGTAGCTGGAATTCCCTTTTCTTTTGTGAAGTGTTAGCTGGAATTCTTCTGGTAAAGAATAAGCATACATGAAAAAGAAACGCTTAGTATAACAAATGCTTGGAATTCAGCTATTTTGTCTACTATCTTCTTCAAATATCTCTGAAAAAAAAAACGAGTCAAAGAGTTTTGTAGTATTCATTGGATGGTTAAGCAGAAATAGAGGAAATCTAAAAAATTGAAGTATTAAGAATATTTGGTTCTGATTCATTGGAAAAAAAGACTCCTTCATGAGTTATGACTTGCTTATTTTTCTGTGACGCATCTTGGTTACATATACTCGAAAATAATTCTTTTTTGCTATAAAAATTGATTTATCAGAATTTTTTCCCTTTTGCATACCCATGATCATACCATCATTTAGTACTCCAGTACCTACTAGCAAATGAAAGTTGAAACATTTTCTTTCTGAATCTCTTATTGTATTTAGATGGTGACATTTATGTGTTTACTACTTTTATTACTAGTAATATATATTGCCACAATGTATATAATTTGAGCCCTTAATCATGCCCTTGCCAGTGGTATACTCTCATTGGGAAAGGCAAATTCTGTTCTCCATGTAAAAAACATATAGGGTCACTGTCCCATATCAATTGATAATTTGGACTAAATATGCACTTGCATACTGCATATATAATTACTTGATTCCCTGATAGTAGGCATATTGTGAACCAAATTTGTGATTTGTGAACATCTGAACGCTTTAGTTCCCTCTGTAGTGCTTGCTGCTTAGGATGGCTTTCCCTTTCTTGAAGGTGTTGGGAGTTTAACATATATAACCTAACACTACAAAACTTAGCCGAGATCCAAGTTTCACATGTGATATATCATAACTAGAAAGGACTTAACCAGTGGCAAAGGACAGAATGTGGTCCAGAAGGCACTAGAACTAGAAGAAACTGAATCTTTGATGTTGATAAAGGACTTGGGGTCACAAAAGATTGTGCATATTTCATGTAGTTTTAATGTTATTTATGATGTTGAATGCTTTTTATTGTGTTTCTTGTTAGCCTTTTAAGTCATAGTTAGCATTCTAATTGTAGTTAAATTTTTGGAGGATTGAGGATTTCTGATATATTCAATTTGTTTTTATTCAACTGGAACAGCTGTATCTACTGGAAGCAATTCTTCAATGGAGGTAAGATGGGAGTGGCACTGATCAGAAATTTTCTTCTTGTAATTGTGACATTTCAGGCTGTACTTTTTTTTATGTTTATTTTTTCTTAAACTTTTTACAGGATAATGACCCAATGAAATCATCAATCAAACCAAGCACATCAGATCCCAAACCCTTGACTCATGCTCCTCCTTGTTTGTCAGCAAAAGCAGATCCTTCATCTTCGTGCAGTTTCTCTCTTCCTTCTGAGACAATGTCCTTGAGGAAGGCACGCCGTTCCCCTGGTTATCAACTATCAAGACAAATATCAGACAGCCGTATTCCAGTGCTCAAGTCCCTCAACAAGAATGATTCAACCGAGGGTAGGCAATCTTTTGTCTTTCCAGCATGCAGCAGTGACCTGTCTAATGGAGGTTCCTCAGATGGCTGGTCCATGCGCATGTTTTCAGAACTTGTTGCCTCTTCACAAAGAGATAGGTGGTCATTCGACAGTGAAAATTTGAATTTTTGTCATAACAAGATAACTAGATCCAACAGCCAGGCACTTGTTTCACCTCCACCTGTAGATGTACAGACATGCGGTGTGTGTTTGAAACTTTTGAAGGAGAGATCATCATGGAAAAGCCTTGAGCTCTCTGTGGTTGCTGTTTTGGTTTGTGGGCACGTATACCATGCAGAATGCTTAGAGAATGTGACCTCAGAAATTGACAGGTTTGACCCATCATGTCCAATCTGTACAAATGGAGGAAAGCCATGTTCAAAGCTATTGAAAAAGGCAGAGTTGAAGACACGGAGTAAAATATCCAGGATCGCTGTTGCGGATGTTGAACTTGATAGTGGTTCTTCTGTGGAACAACAGAAAGGTTTTGAGCAAGATGGAAAAGATCCAAAGATGGGGGCGAGTTCTAGCATGAAGAGCTCATTTAGCAAACCATTCTTAAGGCGACACTTCTCTATTGGGTCAAGAACACCGTCACAATCACTTTTAGTTAATGAAAATACTAGGAAGAAGGGGTTTTTGGCTAGGTATCGGAGGGATTAAATGATCATCTGCCTTTTTGGATGGGTAAGGACCTCATAGATAGTGTTGCTATGATTTGATATATATGGTATACATGTAGATTTGTTGTCTTCCTTAGTTCTGGTAATATACTGAGTTTTATTTCGTCAGTTTTTGAACTTCCCATTTGTCCATGGCAATGGGTAATATATACCAGTCAAATTGTTTTGAATTGATATATATATTCGTTCCGGTATTCACTGCAGGAAAACATTCCTTGGTCTGTTGTAGAAATTCATTAGTTCATTTGTATGTGTGAATACCTGAATTCTTGTTTTACTGTCTAGTGTGCGTCATCGTATATGGTATAGCATATTATGATTTTGAAACCGTGAGATTGTTTATTTTTGGTTGTGACAACATTGTTTTTGGTATTTAATTTGTTCAGTGCTGTTGGACTCGGACTCGGGCTACGGGCTACGTTGCAATTATTCCTTTTCCACGTCACCTACGAGGTACTTTCTTCCTCGTCACCTGTAGAATGACTTGTCTACCGGGATGGTGGAACTTGCTCTGTAAAAAGGCAATCGCTTGTTGATCACACTAGTCACAACCAAAATCAACAAGTTGCAAGGCAGTCTTTGTGGTAAGTAAATTGTTCGAGGGCCATAACAGACTCAGATGCATTCTTGGAATTATATTACGAGATTTAAATGCACGAGATGCTAAATAATTTCTTTAATATTGCCATTATGCAAATAGCCCTCAGCTGTACAAAACTGGTTGGGCTATGTTACCCCATTTCAGCACACCGTTTTTACCAGTCGGGAAAGTTATCCGTGGCAACAATTACATTTTAATTTTGTTGGGATGTGATTTACATCACCTACGTTGTTCTACATAACACTCTTTCCAGATTTGATGTAATTATGGAAAATATCTATAGTGAGGTTACTTAACTGTGTTTCAGTCTAGCGTGAACGATGCTTGTTACTGTAAATCAGTGGCGCTTTACAGGCTTGCAGCTGTTAGCCATTGACTGACCGCTTTGCTGAATCGTTTTATGATTCTGTATGTAACTCTCTTTTGCAATGCAAAGTCAACTTTCATGCTAAAATTCCGATGCACGGTCAATTATGCTCTTGCTAAAGAAAGGAAGACGCTTGCAAATGAAGTCGGGGGTGTCGAATTTCTTACTGTTTTGTTTTCAGTCAGGAGTGACGAATTGCTTACTCACCCGACCTCACATGGAACCTTCCATTACGGCGTTCACACGCCCCCGCACCTCAAACATATAAATACCACTTACTTCCTACATCCTTGCCCCAAATCACACCCAATACAATCGCTTCATTTCCCAGACCGTCGAATATCACAATCGACTTAGTCCCTCCTCACGCATGGAATTCCCGACATACGTCAACGACCTCGTAGTTACACACTCTCTCCTTCTCCTACCGGCTACTTCAATTACCACTTTAGCTTCCACTCCTTCAAGACGACGCTCCTGTCGCTACTACCACTGTCACTTCTCATGGACGACAACCCAAGAAGAGGAAGCCAAAAAAATCATGGACAAGGAGGTGGAGTAGGAGGAGGGGAGAGGTCCAACGGTTTGACAAGCACCAATGGGTGAAACACAGGTCCCGTCCCAAGCATGGTGGGATTCGTGTGAAACACATGATCGCTCTTCCGTCAGAGCCAAAGGCTGCGTTTGTTTGCAGTTTTACACCGTTCCAGCTGCTTTAGCTCCTACGTAGAGCAGTTCTTCCAAACAAATGATTCCGCTTCTATCAGAAGAAAGTGGTTCGATGCCACTCTAATCACTTTAGCTAAAGAAAAATTTCTGGAGCGGATAAAAATTGATATCAACATGGAGCAACTATAGTAGACGTTTTTTTTTGACACAGCGTAATTTCTCTGAGAAACCAACGCAGCCGAAATAGACACCATGCTCCGCAACGCCAACGCCATTCTAGTGCGCCAACGCCTTGTGGTTTGCATATGGAGGTTGGCAATGGGTGAGCTCCCCCGTTATGTGTAATAGATTCGGACTTGTGATCTTGACTTGTCACAAGCACGTTCTCGAAGTCAATGGGTCAAGTTAAATCTATTAATCTGCTTGATCCAATCTGTTATTTTAAGGTATAGATTGAAATTTTAAACAAGTTTATACATAACTTATTAACCTAGACTATTAACAAGTTGAATCATAAATTAAGTATATCATTCGATTTATTAATCCGTTAAATATTATTTATTATTACAAACATGTATTTCTATATTTCTTGTTTTTATTGCGTCAATATTAATTTAATAATATGTATTTGTTTACTTTGTAGAATAGAAAACATTTTTGCATCATATATAATATTAGAGATTTAGATTATTAATTAATTACGTTAATTGTATATGACAATAACTTGTAAGATATTTATTTGATTTTGTTAGTATGAATCATTAATGTTGAAATGGTTAAATTATTAGTTTTGTAGACTATATTTATTTAATTTTATCAGTGTGAATTGATGATTATGTTTATATTTGAAGTGGTCCACGTCGTATAATCTGTAAAATCAGTAAAAAATGTTATACATCATACAAAACTACCACGCCAAGGATGGGGTACATAATTATTCTTAATTCTATCTAGAATCTGAATTTTCTCCTAATTCGGATACAATCTCTAACTTAAACATTAGAGGGACCTTGGTCGAGCAATTGACGCTCGGTTGACTGTTTATTCCAGGCCTGTCGAACATCTGACCCTCTGCATAGCTCAAGTGAGTTTTATCGTTGGAGTGTCAAGGTTTCGTTGATTAGGTGTGCCAGCTCAACCCATCTTTCAAGTAAAATGACCTAAATTGCTCCATCGGCCGACAAGTCGAACACGGAGCTTTTCAAGTCAAGGTTCGAGTCGGCTTCCAGATTACCGGACGTGGTGGGTTCGATGTAACGCAACCCACATCCCAATCGTTGCGCCCATGGAGAAGACCAGAAGACCTCCGCCCCACTGTGACACGGTCCAGGGAGTCGTCGACCCCAAATGGTGTCTTCACTGACTTGTGCATCGGATGGCCCTGGAGGAATGTCGGAGTCGGACGAGAAAGTGCAACGACGGCAGCAGCAGCAGCAGCAGCCACGTGAAATTGCATGGGGCGTGGGTACGTGCAACGTGGCGTTGGGATGCCACTGATGGATTGGCTCTTGGTCCCTTTAGGCACACCAGAACCTGACGTGGACGCACCACTCCTTCAACAAGAAGACGGGTCGGCGGCGGAGGCGCTCGGGAGGTTGAAGGGGAGGTGGAAGTGTCTGCAGAAGAGAACGGAGGTGAAGCTGCAAGATCAGCCCATGGTGCTCGCCGTAACGTCAGGTTCTGCACCGTTCTCATGATCTTATAACTCAGTGGTTTCCTCTACATAAGTTTACAAGTTTTTTTTTAAGACACGTTTACGAGATTGATCCCTTTTTCTTTTTTTATTTAAGTGATCATGTTTATAAAATTAAACTTCACGTGACTCTACTACGGAACGTCACAAAAGCTCAGAGTCGTCAACAATAAATGGCAACCAATTTGCCACAACACTGTTGATAAACCACAATAGTTACTGTCATAAAGGCCTTAATTAAGCATCTTTAATTTTATTTACTTGGTCGCAAGATCGAAACATAATCCATTGGGTGGCAGTAGATTGTTTTGAGTATACAACCTGGTCAAGACAAACTTCAAACCGAATATGCAATATTCCAAACTTGGAGAAACGACGTCTGTTCCTTCTTGGTCTCATCTGACTCATTAGAAGATGGGACGCACATGATGAGGAGCCAACAACGTGGGTGTGCCGGGGGCCGCGGTGGCGGTATGGTGGTCGTCCTGTGCTCTAGATGTTCGCAGTTGCGATTGCACAGACCCCGGATCAGCTAGCGCCGGCGATAATAACGTTCGGTGATTCGATGACGGACGTCGGCAACGACGACTATCTGGCAACCTTCTTCAGGGCTGATTACCCGCCTGACGGCCGGGACCTCGATCGCCAAGAAGCAAGCGACGACCGGAAGGTTCTGCAGCGGGAAACTCGGCACTGACCAAACCGGTATGTACGTGACTCAGAGATTTTTGTCTCTTTGCAGTCATTGCCAATTGGTTAATATATATTTATGCACGTTCTACGTAGCTGAGACACTGGATTTTTCCGAGTACCCACCAGCTTATCTGAGGCCAGAAGCCACCGGTAAGAACCCCCTCATCGGTGCAAACTTCGCGTCGGCAGGGTCAGGGTACGGCGATCTCACTGCCAAATTATCTGTAAGTTTGCACCAATCCATCGATAATTTGATTAGTCATTTGCAGTTTTTGATATATATGCGCTATCAGTCTGTTTATCTAATTACTGTACGTGTTGTGATGATTTACGTTGGTAAGCACGTGATACCGTTGTCGCAACAAGTGGAGTACTTCGAGGAATACCAGTCTACTCCAACGGAGGTGGCCGGAAGCAAGAAGGCGGCGTCCATAGTCAACGGCGCTCGTTACATTGTTTAGCTTTGGAAGAAGTGATTTCTTGCAGGAGTACCATGTGAGTCCGTTTCTTATTAAGTACACTGCTGCCGAGTTCTCTTCTTACCTCATCGGAATCTTCACCAACCTCGTCAAGGTCGGTAGACTAATTTTTTTTTTTTTTGTAAACAATAATTGATATATATTACATTAAAATAATTGACTATGATAAACCACCATCAGGTGATATAATATATATGATGTCCGTAGAAGTCGAACTTTCGATCTCTCGTATAACTACAAAGAGACTTCACCACTAGACCAAAGTGACTGTAGACTACATTCTGAACAAGTTTGGGGTGCAGAGAGTATTGATTTTCTAGAATTAAAGGTGCTCATGAGGGTCTGCTGTACATGTGAGCAATGAACTTCAGTAATAGAGCTCGTATGGTCCAATTTATGCCAATGATAGAATGTGTATGTGGTGTAAATAATTAGCCATGTTAGGGATAAAGTTGAAGCAGCTGAATTTTTCTTTTTTCTTTTGTTGATGCCAGAAGGTCTACGATCATTGCCTAGAATATGGATTTATTTCACAAGCGGTGCAGTTTTCAGTAAAACTGGTGCGCATTTCACAAACCAGAAGAAAATATCCTGCAAAAAAGAGGCTAGAAATTGATGGGAATTTTTGCGGTAAAAATCGTTGACTTAGTGAATTCACATCTGAGTACATTTTACCTTGGTTGGTGCATGTTTATTGGATCGATTATGCAATAGGTTCTTGATATATATGTTAGTAAGTTGTTTTCTAGCAACATGCATAATTCAAGTCAAATCAATTGAAAGGAATCAGCCATGGTACTATTAAATAAATAAGTATGAGGTGTAGAGCTGTATACAAACCCAAAGGACCAGATAAATGGTCAAAAACCACCACCACCTACCTAATTGCTGGGAGAAATGGTATGTAAGGAAATAATACTATGCACATACAATTCACGGGAACATGATCTATTGACGTTAGAGAGTCCACCACAAATCAATCTCACCTTATTTCCAAGCCGTATTAGCTAGAAAACTAACCTGTAATCTTGCAAGCATGTGAAGGGATAGAGGTAGCTAACTTGTGATCTTGCAAGCACGTCAACGGGAGGTAGGGCTATTGCTTTTTTCAACATAAAATCGGGAAGAAAAGTCAGTTGAGGTTAGTTCTTGTTGTAGATGTAATACAAACTCTGAATCATAAACTATGAATCATAATACAGAAAGTAGATTAAAAATGTGTGGATATTGTATAGAATCATACAAATCAACAATCAAAGATCATAAGAGAAGAAAATAAGATAAGAGAAAGAAGAAAAAAATATGAAATACACCAAGAAAATATAAGATCTTAGGTGATTAGGTTAAAACCTACGTTTACCTACGAAGATAAGATCAGATCCACTAGATTTTTGAAGTACAATGATGAAAGAGGTAGATAGGAGTGTTTAGTCACTGTCTTCTAGATTCACAAGCTAAAAAATTAAGTTTTCCACAAGTTACAAAGCCTTAAAATGGAGTTATATTTTTATAGCTTACCGCAATGAATATTTGCAGCGAATGTCCGTTGAATCTCTAGATTCAAATTTGAAAAGCTACAAATGAAACATACGTCTATTTTTCCACTGTGATGATGGCATTCTTCAGCAGACGTCTGGAGTGGAGGTCCATTTTTCTCCTGATCTTCGATAATGTTCCAACGGACGTCTGGAATAGACATCTGGTTTTCTCCTAATTATTGCAGTAAGCTAGTGGATGTCCGGAGCGGACGTCCATAAAAGCTCTGATCTTAGCAGTGACTTGATGAACGTCCCCACGGACGTCGACCAAGCTGTTTTCAGCTCATTTAAGGTACAAAACTTAACAAATCTCCATTTTGACTTAAATTCTCTCATGTGTGGTACTCCTCTCTTTCCACCAAGGCTGTTGCTTCAAAACTTGCACAATCCAACTAACTTAAAATAGAACTCAAACTTGATTGGTGGAAGAGGCTTAATCATCATGTTGGCTGAATAGTTTGTAGTACCAATCTTCATTACTTGGATCTCACCATCAGCAATGATCTCTCGTATATAATGATACCTGACATCAATGTTCTTTCTTCTCTTATGAAACATCTGATCCATTGATAGATAAATGACACTTTGACTGTCACAATGCATAATAAAATCATCTTATTTTTGATCGAGCTTAATAGATAGACCTTTTAACCATATTGTCTCTTTAATTGTCTCCACTAAAGTCATATATTCAGCTTCTGTGTTAGACAACGTCACTGTAGCTTATAAGGTTGTCTTCCAATTGACAGCACAACTTCCAATGGAAAATAAGTATCCCGTAAGAGACCTTCTTTTGTCATAATCACCTACAAAATCTGAGTTAATGAACCCAACTAATTCTTTCTCATTCCTTACAAATTCTAGACCAACATCTCTAATACCTCTGAGGTATCTCAAAATCCACTTCACTACTTGTCAATACTCTATTTATTGGATATTTTTTTTTTTGCAAAACTCCTTTTCTTGGACTTGTCATATATTTACTGACAACACTGACTGTCTATGCAATGTTTAGATGAGTGCAAATTATAACATACATGATACTTCCAACTATACTGGAATAAGAAACATAAGACATACAAGCCTTTTCTTCTTTTATCTGTGGAGATTGAAGGTGCACTTCCATCACAGAGCTCGTATGGTCCAATTGATGCCAATGATAGAATGTGTATGTGGTGTAAATAATAAACCATGTTAGGCATAAAGTTGAAGTAGAAATTTTTGTTGTTGTTGCCAGAAGGTCTACAATCATTGCCTAGAATATAGATTTATTTCACAAGCGGTGTAGTTTTCAATAAAACTGGTGCACATTTCACAAACCAGAAGAAAATATCCTGCAAACAATAAACTAGAAATTGATAGGAAATTTTGCAGTAAAAGGAAAGAATAAACCTATGATCATAAAATAAACCTACGATCTTGCAAACATGTGAAGGGATAGAGGTCACTAACCTATGATCTTGTAAGCATGTGATCTTGCAATCATGTGAAGGGATAGCGGTAGCTAAACTCTGTTCTTGCAAGCATGTCAAAGGGAAGTAGGGCTATCCCCTTTTTCAACATAGAACTAGGAAGATAAGTTAGTTGAGGTTAGTTCTTGTTGTAGATCTAATACACACCTTGGATCATAAAATATAAATTCTAATGTAGAAAATAGATTGAAAATATGTGGATATTGTGTAGAATCATACAAACCAATAACCAAAGTTCGTGGAAGAAGAAAATAGGACAATAGAAAAAAGAAGAAGAAACACACTAAGAAAACACATGATTTTACGTGATTCGATTGAAATCTACATTCACGGGTAAAGAGGAGATTAAATCCACTAGATTTTGGAAGTACAATGGTAAAAGAGGTGCTTCGGAAAGTTGCAACCACCACCTTCTAGATTTACTAGCAAAAAAACCAAGTTTTCCACAAATTACAAAGCCTTAAAACAGAGTTATATCTTTATAGCCTACCGCAACGGACGCTTGGACGTCTATTAAATATCTAGATTCAAATTTAAAAAGCTGCAAATGAAGTGGACGTCCATTTTTCCATTATAATGATGGTATGCTTTAGCAGACGCCTGGAGTAGACGTCCGTTTTGCTCTTGGTCTTTGGTACGTAGTATTCCAACAGACGTCTGGAGTGGACGTCTAGTTTTCTCCTGGTTGTTGTAGTGCACTAGCGTACGTTCGCAAAAGCTCTGATCTTAGTAATGACTCAACGAACATCCGTAGAGATGTCCATCTAGCTATTTTTAGCTAATTCAAGACACAAAACTTAACAAATTTCTACATTGACTTAAATTCACTCGTGTGTATGGTACTGCTCTTTCTCCGCTAAGGCCTGCTACTTCAAAGTTTGTACAATTCAACTAAGTTAAAATAGAACTTAAACTTGGTTGGTGGATGAAGCTTGGTCATTATGTTGGCCAAATCATTTGAAATATCAATCTTCATTACTTGAATTCACCATCAGTAATGATCTCTCGTACACAATGATACCTAACATCAATGGTTTTTGTTCTCTTATGAAACATTTGATCCTTTGATAGATGAATGACACATTGATATCAAAATGCACAACAAAATCATCTTATTCTTGGCCGAGCTCAATAAATAGACTCTTTAATCATATGGTTTCTTTGATTGCCTCTACTAAAACTATATATTCAGCTTCTGTGGTAGACATCACCGCTATAACTTATAAGATTGGCTTCCAACTGACTGCACAACCTCCAATAGAGAATAAGTATCCCGTAAGAGACTTTCTTTTGTCACAATTACCTACACAATCTAAGTCAACGAACCCAACTAATCCTCTCTCATTCCTTATGAATTTCAGACAAACATCTACAATACCTCTAAAGTATCTCAGAATCCACTTCACCATTTGCCAATGCTCCTTTCCTAGATTTACCATATATTTACTAACAATACTAACAACCTGTGCAATATTTGGACAAGTACAAATCATAGCATATATGATGTTTCCAATTGTACTGAAATAAATAACACAAGAAATGTAAGTCTTTTCTTCTTTTGTATGTGGAGATTAATTTGCAGAAAGCTTGAAATGTACACCAAGAGGAATTCTTTCTGAGTTGAAATTTTCCATCACAAACCGTTATAAAACCTTCTTCAAGTATTTCTCTTAACAAAGATACAATTTCTTGTTCTTTCTGTTTCTTTAGATTTCTATGCAAAGAATTTTCTTCGATGACTCTAAATCTTTCATTTCAAATTCTTCACTCAACAAGGTTTTCAAATTGCAAATATCATGTTTATTAGTGGCTATAATCAACATATCATTAACATATAGAAGCAAATAGATAAAGAGTCATCATTAAGTTTCTTCATGTAAACCCAATGTTTATAACTACTTCTATGATACTTGTGTATAACCATGAAAGTATTAAATCTCTTATACTATTGCCTCAGTTATTGTTTTAAGTCGTACAGTAACTTCTTTAACAAACAAACTTGAAGTTCTTTTCCTTTAATCACAAAACCTTCTGGTTGTTTCGTATAAATTTATTCATAAAGTTCTCCATGTAAAGAAGTTGTTTTCACATCTAGTTGCTCCAACTTCAAAACATTAGTTGTCACCAAGGCTGACAAAACACGAACAGAAGAGTGTTTCACAACAAGTGAAAATATATCATTGTAATCAATACCTTCAACCTAACTATAGTCTTTAGCAACTGAACGAGCTTTATATTTTGTATTTGTGGCTCCATGTGTGCTCTCCTTTCTTTTAAACACACACTTGCAGCTAATAATCTTCTTTTCTTTAGGTGGATTTATTAAAACTTAAGTTGTATTCCTTTGAAGAGACTCCATTTCTTCATTCATGGTAAACAATTAAGACGACGAATCATAGGCAGAGATGACCTCAGTATAGGAAGAGAGCTCACCTTCATCTGTAGTTTCTTCTACCACTAACAGAGCTTATGCAATAGTTAAATGAGCATCCTTTAGATTTGATTTCACTATTCTCCTTGATCTCCCTCTAGTAATGCTATATGGTTCTTCTTCAACTGCTTTAGTTTCTACATGCTCACCATCTTAAGCATCAACTACAATAGGTTATGGATGCTTAGTTTCTAGCTCCACTTGCTTAAAGACATTCTCATGAGAACCTATATCATCAAAAGTAATAGAACCTTTCTTTGAAAAAAGCAAAATTGATTCGTAAAATACCACATTCCTATCAATCAACGGTTTAGGTGCCTTTGTATCAATATGCTGCAACCTATAGTCTTTCACACCAAAAGCATAACCCAAGAAGATACACTTTCTAGCTCTAGCATTCAATTTTTCGTCCACAATGAGCATAAGTGAGACAGACAAATATCTTTAATTTAGAATAATTAGCAGGTATACCAGACCATACCTCTTCTAAAATCTAAAAATCAAAGACTAAGGTAGGAGATCTATTTACTAAATGACATGTAGTGGGTATGGCATTGGCCAAGAAAGATTTTGAAAGATCTGCATTTAACAATATGCATCAAACTCTCTCAATGAGAGTTCTGTTTATCCTTTCTACAACACCATTCTATTGCGGAGTGTACGGTGTAATACGGTGACGTTCTATACCTTTATTTCTACGAAACTCATCTAATTGTGAATTGCAAAATTTCATTTTTAGACACCTCGATTTTGAAGTCACTTGACAACAAGCTCCTCCGGATGATGCTCTGGTTGCGACCACCAAAACCCTAGCCTACACAAACCCAATCAGACCCACATTAGCCCACTCTAACCCAATTAAACATAAAACCAAACGAATTAAATTAAATCCACTTAAAACCTAATTAACCAAACAAATAAAACCCTAATCAAGTAAAATCTATTTAAATCCAATTAAAATCCAATGAAAACCCTAATTCAAATAAAATCCACTTAAAATCCAATAAATAAGATACAAACCCTAATTAATTAAATAAAAACTCTAATAAATCAAATAACCAAACCTAATTAAATAAAATACAATTAAAACTACTTAAACCCACTTAAATCCAATTAAAATCCACTGAAAACCTTAATTCAAATAAAATCCACTAAAATCCAATTAAAATCCAAAATACCTAAATAAACCCTAATTAAAACCCAAACCCTAATTCAAATCAGTTAATTAAACCCATAAAAATCCCAAAACAAAAATCAAATAAATCTAAAATAAGTCAAAACCCTAACTTAAAACCAATTAATTAAACCTTAATCACAAATTTAATTAAAATAATAAAACCTAAATAAAAGCCTAAGTTAAAATTCAAAATTCTAATTTAAATCTTAAAGTTAAAAATCCTAAAATCCATGAAAATCAATGAAATAAAATAAAACCAAAAAAAAACCCTGAAATAATGAAAACCCTAAATCGAAACCTAAATAAAATGCTTAATTAAATCAAGTGAAAATAATTTAAACAAAATATTTAATTAAATCAAGTGGAGACTACTGAAATATGAATTTAATCTAATCGAATCCAAATTTTAAATCAATCAAATCAGAATTTGAATTTAATTCAAATAAATCCAAAATCAAAAAATCAAGAGAAGACAATTTAATTCATTTAAAACCAAGACAAATCATTTAATTAAATCATCAAATAAAACCTTAATCAACTTAAAATATATAAAACACAATTAATCAATTCAAATCCCCAGATGAAATCAAAATTCATCAAATTAAACTTAATTTCAAAACACAAAACAAAAGGAAAAGAAAGAAATAAAAGAAACCAAACCGTAGCCCAATAAGCCCAGAAATCTTTTAAACCAAAAAACTTAGGAAAACACATTAATTTTTCCGACGAGCCTTCACCGCCGGTGATCCCGTCTTTTCCGGCGAGGATCCCGCAGTCAATCCCCGACTCTCCGGTGCGCAATCCTTGACTCCGCAATCTTCGAGCTTGCCTCCTCTGTCGCGCGACCTATCCAACGGCAGAAGCCATCCGACCCGAAAGAAGATCCACGATGGAGGAAGCTCCCGCCAAAGTTTAAAACTCCTCGCCGCTGTCAAGCCTGGGGACGGAAGCAAGAGCCTGCCCCTGAACCTCTTCCTCCCTCGTTACCTAGAGCACGAGCAACCTTCCCAAGCAACTAGACCCCTTGTAGCCTCCAAAGCCCCAGCCAGAGCACTGCCGGAGCCACCCCGGATGCCGTCGTCAACCGCCGCGTCGGAAGAGACACCTCTCTCGACAGGTAACTGCTCCCCCTCTTCTTTTTCTTTCGATCCAGTAGGCCCATAGAAGCTTTTAGGCTCCCCTTAGGCCAGGTTAGGGAGGGCTTCCCCTTCTTTTTGCCCACCGTTAGCCTACCTCTGGTGGTGGGTTCAACCCACCAGTGGAGTCTCAGGCCGCTTGGCCTCCGGCGAGGCCCTCCGAGGGCCTCTCCTCCTCTTCTTCTCTTCTCCTCCCCTCCTTCTCTTCTCCTTTAGTCTCTTCTTCTCTCCCCCATCTCTTTGGCCCCCGCTCTGCTCCAGAGAGCCTTTACCGTCAACGCCTACCCAACTGCCGCCGTCGTTCGCCGTCGAGAGGCGTAGGGGATCGTCGGGTCTCCTCGCGTCACGTTGTCGACCTAGAAGCCTCCGCTGCGTCGCCGCGCACCCCACTTGGCCACCACATCGACTCCGAGTCAGGAACGCCACCCCAGCCTCCGTCGCGTGCACCTCCGGCGAAGGGGATTGATGGACATCCTCAGTCCATCCCAGCCATCCGGGACCCTCCTCGCGCCTCCAGGATGCTTCCCCAACCTCTGCCCTAGCTAGTCAGCCGTCAGAGCGTCACTGCCGTCACGCCATCATCCTTTGGGACACCTCGTCGGAACGTGAGGTGGGGAGAGCGACTGGGACCATCCCAGCCCTCGTCGAAGCCATCAAAGGGTTCCTCGCGTCGCTCGGAGGTTCACCATGCGTCCCCACGCTGCTCCAGTTGCCAGAGCGCCGCTGTGCCTCACCGTCGTCTCCTCCGTCGCTGACAGGAGAGCCTCGTTGGAGCGCGAGGTGGGGGAAGGGCCTCAGGCCTCCCCAACCTTGCCCAACCTCTCGGAGATCGTCGCCGTGCCTCCACAATGCTTCCCCAACCGTTGCTCATCTCCCCGCCGTCGAGATCGCCACTGCTGCATCGCCGGAGAGGTCGCCGGCGAGAGGTCGCCACTGCTGCATCGCCGGAGAGGTCGCCAGAGAGAGAGCGCCGGCGATCCTCCGGCGATCTTCGAATAGAAGGTCATTAGATCCAGGCCCTCTTAGTTTAGGTTTTTGTTATTTTAATCCTTAAGTTATTACAACTAGGTCCTCTTTTTATTTTTCTTAGGTCTAGAATGTTTACAGTTTAGACCCTGTGATAAAATATATACATTTTAATTCTTTTATGTTCATTGTGATTTTGCACATTCTCCCCTTGAAAGTTTCTTTTTTTTCAATTCTTACATATTCATGTGTGTTTATCTGCATTTAAGCCCTTGCATCCATATTTTCTTCACATTTAGATCCTAAACATTTGCATGCGACTCCTGGAATTCTTTAAAATGAACAGCCTTTGGGAAAATTGTAATCTGAGCCTTAAAATATCTAAAAATTACACTATCAATCCCTGAAATTCAATTTATATCACACTTAAGCCCTGAGGTTTTGCAATAATCCCTAGAATTTTTGAAAAATGGCTTTCTTTGTGAATTTTGCACATTAACTTTAATAAAATGCATAATTACACTAGCCCACATAAAATACCATTTTTATCACTTGCAGGCCCTGAGAATTTTGTACATAAGTCCCTGGGCTCTTTGTAATAATTCCTAAATCCACAAAAAATTGCATATAGGCCATTAGATCAATTTTAAATCTATCCTTTAAGATTTCGGAACGATTTCTTGCACGTTTTTGTTACCCTTCACTTGTGGCATTTCTTTTTTATTTTATCATAAATCCCACTTTGACACCATGATTTTCACAATGAACAGAGTTTTGTTTCACATTTTAACCACATTTGCACATAAGCGTGAATTTTGCACTTTAGACCTTGAATTTCTAAGAAATTATCTAAGTACAATTTTCACATCTTAGTGCCACATTAACATTGGACCGATCATTTGCATGCTAGAACGGAAACCGTGAATGTAGTTTTCATCTAGATCCTCATCCTTTCTGTGAATTTTACGTTTTAGCCCCCGTGATTGTCTTTTATTGTGTTTATGTCGTGTTGTTGCTTTTCCCTTCATGTTTTCTTGCAAATAACATTGTTTAAATGTTTTGTACATATTTTAGTCCATGC